>PVHY01000663.1:0-206401 GCA_004024945.1 Uropsilus gracilis
TCTTTTCTGCAGTTTTTGGAGCTGAAAGCAGAGAGCAGTTGGCTGGCTTTTGCATATCAATGGTAAAGGTGATCAGTGAAAATGCTAATGAAGAGTGTGTAGCCTGCTTTGTAGAGAGTAGCAGGCAAATAAGAGTATCCAGTTAAGGTTAAAGGTGGATGCAAAGGAACTGCTTGGGAGAGAGAAGCAAGCAGATAGGTGTAAACAGTTAAGTAAAGTCAGAAAGTCTCTTTTTACCCACTTTCAAAACCATAATTATTCTAAAATGCAAATTAGATTTTAATAAACATAGACTTTTGGAAATTGGAGAAAGGTAGAAGGTGACTTGGTAAAGGTCATACTCCAGAGAGGAGGGGATTGATAGAGGGATGCCTGAGATAGCCAGAAGTGGACCAGGCTACTGAAATTCTACATTGTCATTTATGGACTATAAGATCAGGCAAATCACTAGTTACTCATCCATTAAATAAAGCTAATAACAGTTATGGTGAAAGCTGAATGTGCCTATACGGCCAGGTATTTCAGATTGTACTAAGGTACAAACTGAAAGTTTAATAGTTGTCAGAGAGTCTCACTGCTATTAAGGTTTCTTGATTTGAAACATGGCACAGGGAGTAAATTCCCATTCTCCCTGAGAAGAATCCAAAATAATGTTGACTACTGATGGAAGGTTTTGGTTTCATTGTCTTTCATTTATTCTCCTGTGACCAAGGATGTTGACAAGAGACCACTTATTATCACAAGAATACTGTTTCACATGCTACACTGAGATCATTGCCACTGCCAGGACCTCCACTAGTCCCAAGGCGACTTCCATGACTTCCACCTTATTTCACCATTCATGTCATCATCACCATGTTTAACCATTTCCACCTTTGCCATCAAGTTTACTAGTACCACTGCCCTCACCACCATCCCATCTGTCACCACCACTCACATCAATAATAACACCTTGAACATCCATTTGAGTATAAATGTGAATTTGGCAGTGTCATTTGGAGAGGAGAAGATATGTACTGGTACGGGGAGGAAAAGGAATTTTATTTAAGTATATTTGGGAATAAGTCCAGAGTTAGCAGAAAGTATAGGAAGTAATTCATCTTAGAGAGATTTTTTTAGATAACTTTGTTTTACATTCTTTCAGAAATAATGGATTTCATAAACTTGCAGTTCAGATAGGGAATGTACCAAGAATAAACAAACAAAAAGTCTTTGTGCTATACAGAAACAAAAAGTCTATATGGTCCACACAAAGACTGAGCCTAGTAGTTTCCGAGTAAAACCAATAGAAAGCTAATATTAAGGTTTCCCTCTATATGCTAAACTAGGCTGTTTGGAATCTGTAGCTTAAACTATTTAAACAGTAATGAGAGATGTAACTTGTATATACCCAACCTTGAGTCAGTCATTTAGCCTCTCAAGTTTTCTTCTTCAGTGATATTTTTTATTCATTTTGTGAATATTAACATTTTGTGAATATTAAGCATAAGCATTCACATAATGTTTGTCCTTATGTAAGATTAAGAGCCGTCTTTCTCTCCCACTCCAGCACTTTCATGAGGACCAAACTCTATCCCTTTGCCTGGTTTTTCCATTAACCACCTAGAAAATGTATTAGCAAATTCTTCCGTTCCATCACAACTCACATCCTTCTAGTTTCCCTCCCCTACACTTGCCTAAATACAGACAACTCTAATAAACCTGTCTCCCAGGACTGCTTTAGTACAGTTCATTCTACACGCAGCAGTAATGGTGAAATGTACCAAGGCAGTCAGAGATACAAGTCTTAAATAGCTTCTTATTACTCTTAAAATTTAATGTCCTTGCGCATCATATTTTCTATATGACCAGTCCATGGTTCACTTTTCTATTTTACTTTTTACTACTCTTTCCCCTGCTCTGGAAGTTTGGTTGCCATCCTTCTTAATTTCTTTAAAACACTGAGTTTTGATTCTTTCAGAGACCTCCCAGGTTCACTATCTACAGTAGTATTTTTTTCTATACTCTATCATTTCTTCATTTTGCCTGATATTTTCATAATTCTTGTGATCTCAGTTTATTATTTCTCAAGTTCTTTATATTTATTCTTCTATTACCAGAATATAAGTCCCTTAAAGACAATCATATTATTGATTACTTTCTATTCTTTTTCTTATTATTTCATTTTTAGTATTGATCATTATCTATTTTATTAAAATGCTTCTATCTTTAGTGCCAAGAATAGTACCTAGCATATTTCTGAAATGTAATAAAGTATTCACTCTAAAAATGGGAGCTGAATTTTTCAGGGGTCTAAATAAATTATTTAAATAATACCTCTAATAAATGACTTAAATAATTATGTATGGAGAAAACAACTAAAAGGAGAGTTTTTCAATTGAGAAAGGAGACTTCTAACCCCAAGATAAAGACAATATATTCAAATTAGACATGTGTGAAGAATCTGTAATTATTTTTCTCATAAGTTGTCCTGAAATAGATACTGGAGAAGGTAAGGAAAACTATCAATTCTATATAGTTCCAAAGTTTATAAATGATCCATGAAGTCTAAAAGTTACACTTAGTTTAGCACTAATTTCAACAGCTTTATGACCAGCAAAGGCAAATAACACCTAAAACTTTGACACACAGCTCTTTTATATAAATTAGGGAAATAAAGGTACTTGGTGATATGTCTAAAGCTTAGATATTATGATTATTTAATTATAGCAGCACATGATTAATTCTAGGAGTATGTTATTAATCATAAGAGTACAGAATACTGAAGAGAAAGGATAATAGTTATGAGCATAACTGCTTTGTACTCACTGTGCATGGAGTCTGCATCCATGGTTCCCCATCAATCTGCATTGGCAAAGACTTGCTAGTCCTGGAGGAAAATATTTCACTTTAAGTATAACCCTGAAACACTTTATATAGCAGACTATTTTAAGCTAAAAAATCGGGGGAATGCAAATATATTGTAGCTTGGAATTTAAAGTTACCTCTTGTGAAAGGATACTCAAGTCTTGGCTAATGAATAGCTTTGTCATCTACTAATGAAAGTCACCTCAACACAAGAATATTAAGAACCAGTTGATAAATGTGATATCATCAAAAATTCTGGTTGCCAAAAGGAAAATGTACCGCTAATATTCATTGAAATTATCAGAATTCCAACTGCTAAAAGACTCTATAGTTTAAAACAAAACAAAGCTAAACAAACAAAAAAACCCCCACGTATATCAAAACTGGAGAAAGGTGTTTGATATCTCAGGTTTTCCATTATCGACACTGTCTTATAAATACGATTAACAAACTGTGTGCTATATAATTCATGATTACACCATGAATTTAAGTTTAATCACGTATAAAATCATACTTTGCAATAGTTCATTACTGAATTTCATAAACAATGTTACAATTTAGTTCATGAAGAGAAAATGAAGAAATGTTTTGATTTGATAATATGACCAGTAGGAACTGATGCTTTTGTAAACTGTACTGAACATGAACTATATTTGAGGTGCTGAAAGGGCAGTATATCTATGGTGTCAACACTCATATTTCAATGTGTCTGACAACAGCTAACCAAGCGTTTGTAAAATCTGCCAACTTTTATTATTTTGCAATTTTTCAGTATTAATCATTGATCCATTGAGATGAATAAGACAAATGTCATTATCAGAGCCCTGAATACTCTAAGTGTGCTGCTGTGCCCTGTCAAGTCCTTTGTAATTACAAAGAAAGAACTACCTGATGACCACTGAGCAGCACTGAGCAAGCCGCCGTCCTGCACTCTTCAGTCCTGTATATATCTGCCCCATCTCCATGGCTCCTTCCAAGCCAACCACCTCCAGCAGCTGATCACTGAGATCTGAAAGGAAAGACAGTAGTTTTGGAAGTGGTAGTGCATATGCAGCTGTCAATAATTTGATATCACTAGATATTACACAGACAAAAATAAAACTAAAGGTACATCATGAAGAAAGTCTTGGACATTGAAAGAAGTGGAAAGATGGCCTACTTCTGAAGCTCTCAGTTTCAATAAACCTTGAGGTGCTGTAGAAAAAGACTGCGATCAAGCTTATTCTAAAACAATATGGGAAAAATGGATTCTGAGCCAAATAACACCAAAAAATATACCAGTAGTTTTTCACATCAACAAACTTAATGTTAGTCCACATGTATATATGGAACATTTATATATCCTATATCAGACATTTGGCAGCAAATATACATTTCCACACTATAAATAAAGTATGAGGATATGCTGTCAAACATGATTTTGTTAAAATACCAGAACAAAAGGCCTTAGAGATCATAGAGTTAAAGTTTCTTACTTTATAGATAAGACTGAGTCTTTAAGTCAGATTGACATCAGTACCATCACAAGTGACAGTGCAGAAACTCAGGAAACAATAGTTTATTAAAATGCTTTTCTGATGATAATTACTATACTACTAGAATACTATCTGGGAGTAGAGAAATTAGTGTAGTGCAATTAGTAATTTAAATAGAAGATGGTAGAAAGAGATTAATATTAGTAGACATTGCCTGTTGGATGTTTGCTAAGTGCCTGACACTGGTCTGATCACTATCTATATGTTACCTCATTTGCTCCCTTCAAGACCAATTTAAAACAAATATGAATTTCTCCATTTACAGATAGAAAATATTGAAAATGAGAGAATTTATCTAATTTTTCATGGTAAAGGAATAGAGGCAAAATTAGAATCCTTAGGGTGTGATCATATACAATGTTATAAACCAATGTGACCTACATTTGAGAAGGAAAATGTTACTGAATCTATGATGAAAGATTGAACCCAATCACTTTACCACCATTATGCTATATTTGAGTTAGGCATATAAAACAGAGGAATTAAAAAATTACAGAAACTTCCTTAGCCAAGGAGAGAGCTTGGATTGTATTAACTTCTATTCTCTTACCAAAGCAAAGTTGCACTCAGGCACAGTTCCACAGTATACTGCCCTTACTCAAAGCCTGAACCCTTGATTAGGAGCCAAAACTTGGATTGTATTAACTTCTATTCTCTTACCAAAGCAAAGTTGCACTCAGGCACAGTTCCACAGTATACTGCCCTTACTCAAAGCCTGAACCCTTGATTAGGAGCCAAAACTCTAGGTGGACACACATGGCGTCCTTTTCTATCTTAATATTATCAGATATTTTCAAATGTAAGTAAATAGTTTAATTTGGTTTTAGGAAACTGGAGGTTGTGGGAGGTTGTGGGTTGTTTTGACTATACGAGATACCTATGCAATAGCTGAAATTTGATTCGAAGGAAAACAGCAAATGCATTTTTTACGAACTCCATTTTGTACAGAAAACCCTCATTCTCAACTAATGTCCATTTAACATGGAGCTCAGAGATGTAAATGACACATTCTCCTTGTCACTCAAATGTGTGGTGAATAGCACCTTGAAATCTCAAAGTCAATTAGTACTGTGATCATCGGAAAATTTAATACAAGCCCTTTTAACAGAAAATGTGATAGTGAACTCATAAAAAATATTGTTATTATTTTTAACTTGAAGCAGTAGTCCCAGCATAAGATTTCTCAAAGAAAACACACCATATTGTTTCAAAATCAAATAACAAATTATCACTCAGAGCATTCACCTTGGTGTTCTAAACCCTATTTAGACTTATTTCACATGAAACTTATTCTGTGATTCTAGTTTAAATTTATGTTGCCAAGAACAGATGGACAAGGAATGGAAACATATTCTTTCAGCTGTAGCCGGCACTAAAATGTGCTTGGCTCTATAGCCTGGGTGTTAATAGACGCATTTCTTAGATATATGTCAAACAGAAAACTACATTGTGGCAAGCTCTAAAACTCCAGATGTGTGTCTGGTGATATTTGTAAAACAATAACAACAGCCATCAAAAGATTGAAGTTCATATTTAGTATCATTTCTTTGCATTGCCTGATTCCTAAATAGGTGAAGTTTTGTGTTAATTTTTGTAATGTTCTGGTTGATAAGAACTATTCTACAAGAAATGAAACACTTTCTTATGACAGAGTTAATCTGTGAGCCCTAACTTTTCCATGAATCATAGGGATTGTCTACACCCACACCATATTGCTGTCTACCACCCTCCTTCTGATTTTTTTTTAAATTTGTCTTTGTTTTTCTCCTTGCAAAATGCTCTGAATATCAATTTTACCAGTACTAATCAGTAATTGAGATATTTCTTAAGGGCTTAGACCATTTAGGTTCAAACTTTCACATTTTTACTAATTTAAGCAATTGGATAGACATAGTGGGATATTTACTAACTCTGGTAAAGGTAAGTAAATACCCTATCCCTTCTTATTAGGTTTTCAGGGTGGGGGTCCCTTTAAATTTGTACTGCTCAATTTGCTTCTAGAACACTTCAACATTTTCCATTACTGTATGGTTTGCAATATCTGCACAAAATTGATACCTCCTGCATACTGTCTTGAGATCAGGGGACTGAATGATTTCAGATAGTTTCTATTCACATAATTTAAATGTTATTTCTTTAGGTGGTTTAATCTAAACACATGAAAGACTTCTTCACTTCAGTCTAAAATTTATTTCAAGCGCAGCTCCCTTTTGGTTGTTAGAACCAACCAGATTCAGTTAATTGGCTTGCCACCTGGCTCTTGATTTCATCTTTAAGAGCTCAAGTAGCAAATAGTAAAGGTGGGACTAAAATCTGCCCACTGGCTACTTTGTATAGTTTGAAAGAAGAGTATTTATAAATTTGCAAAGTGGGAAAAAAAACTAAAGAGAATAATAGATTGTGACACCTGAAGATTGCATGAAATTCAAAGGCCAGTGTCCATAGCTTTTACTGGTACACACATTCATTCAAGTTTTGTCTATGGGTGCTTTCATACTATAATGGCAGAATAGACCAGTTACCACAGAGACCAAATGGCACACAGACTCTAAAACATTTCTATCTGGCCTTTTGAGAAGCAGTGGCAACCTCTGCTTAGGAAAAACATTCTTTCAGGCTCGGAGATTTTCAATTTAGATCTGCTGCCTGCAAGACACGATGTCTGAGCACTAATTTCTCAGTGTCTGTCTTGGTGCTCAGGACAGGTCTTCTCAGCCACAGGGTCTTTATTATAAAAGAAACTTTATTGTCAAAATTTATTGCAAAGGAAACTCAAACAGCTTAATGCTCAACATTATGCACAATGATTGTGTTCTGGTTGATTTTCCCCAGCGCAAGGAAAAGAAGTTGAGGCATAGACAGGAAGGCAGATGTGTAAGCAGATTTGGATATCCAGATGGGTCACTGCCACCAGTGAGTCACCTGCTGGATACTGAGTCTAGCATTCTGATATTGAGAGATGGGTGTGTCCATGCTATGAGACATATCACTTTTGTTTAGCCAAATGTTGACTTATACTTTTGAAGGGGAAAAGTAGAGAATTTCTGAGGGTTAACATGTCTTCCCAAATAACCCTATGGGAATAAGAGAGGCAAGAGAATCTGCCAGATTTGGAATATTCATATTTAAAACAGTATGTGTAAAAGGTACTTTATAGGGGAAAACTCAATGAAATAACTGAAACTGGGTCATCTTAAGGCAAGAATCACTGACCCTGAATGAACAAAAAATGCTTTCACTAACATATAATTGAAATTAAACATCGCTTTTAATTATTATTTGGACAAGAAACCACAGTTATAGAAGAAATACTTTGTCACTCAAAGGCATTATGTATATTTCATGTCACATTATAGTTACCACAATATTTCAAGATGCTATTTAAACTAATTATTTTGATATCTTAATAATCACTGATGCTCAGATTTTTAAAGTTAATTTTCAACAAATAAGCACATATGCGATTAAGTCAAATTTTAACAACATTTCTACATAATTGGTTTCCTGTTAGTCTCTATATTTTATTCCATAATTTTAAATATTTTATTTTATATTTTAAATACTCAGAAAAGTAGGTGGATCTCACCAGACTGGCAAAGAAGACTCCAGCATAAAATCTGAAAGAAATCCTACTTTAGAGTTTCATTTGCCTTTAACTTTTTAAGTCTTCTCCTGAACATTTCTGTAAGTGCGGCATTATTTTGTTATACAGGTAATCAGGAGTGTGAATGCAACATTTGAAAGTCAGAGGTACAGTATAGATTGAGAGCATAGGAGCTACACAGCTAATATGAATATTATTCATAGCTTAGTCTCTTCATTTTTGACAGTTATGCCCTGATAATTTGTCTCATTATATAATTGTTTCTTCAGACTGCCATATGTGAGGGAACAGAAGAGGGTGCATTACAAACACAGACTGAATGTGGGTTGTAGCATTTCAGTATTTCGTAGAATATAGTTTGCACTGAAGGAAAGAAACGGGCGTGGGTGATGGGCAGGGCATTCTCCTCTGTGCACTGTGGCCAGCTACATGCTGCAAACCGGTGAGAGTCTAGGTCCTGAGGGCCACTCTTGACTCTGCAAGAATATTCTGTAATCACCCTAACTCTCTAATTAAGTCACCAGTGATTATATCCTTATTTGGCCATGGTGAGAGCAGACTAGCTATGGAGTTGTACTTGCTGAGTATAAGTAGGTTATATGCCTTCAGTTCAAATTTCATGTTTCAACTGTGTAAACATGCCCAAGGGTTCAGAATAAACTTAAAAAGTCAAGGTATCAATGAAATTCATCCATCAACATGAATCTATTGCCCACTAATTCTTATTTTAGATTTACTTCTCACAAGCACAAACAGCTGTTTTCCCTGACTTCAAAAATTAGGAAGGGGGGTAAATGGTGAGAATTGATGCAAATATTTTTATTTTTATTTTTTATTATGTGTTGCATTTTTTATTATTCTGTCTAATAAATAGAATAGTATGCAGGAAAATAAGAATAAAATAATCACATAGAGGTGTGGAGAAGGTTATGAACTAGCAAAACCAGGAAGCATAATTTTCATTTTCAGACAAAAGCCATTTCTTGAACACCTAATCAAATACCTTTTTCTAGTGCCTGGGTCTCTTTTATATTACCCCAGGTTATATTTATTTGTTTTATTTTATTTTTTATTGAATTTTACATCATTGTATACACCGGGGTTCTCCCACCACCTTATCATCCAAAGCCATCATCTTAATATTCTGTGCCCACCCCTCCCTGGTTTTATCCTCCTCCCCTCTCTTGCTCTATGCTTCAGTTCTGCTAACAGTTTTAAATTTTCCTTGTTTGCTTGTTTGTTTGTTTTCCCTGCATCCCTCATATATGTGTGAGGATACCATATTTCTCTTTTTCTTTCTGTCTTATTTTTGCTAACATGATTCCTTTTAGCTCCACCCACGTTGCCGCAAACAACATGTGTGTCTTTTTTGATTGATGAATACTATTCCATTTTTAAATATACCACAACTTTTTGATTCATTTTTATTTGTGGACATTTGGGTTGTTTCCATATTCTGGCTATTGTAAATAGTGATGCAATAAACAACCAAGTACAAGTGTCCATTTGGATTAGAGTTTTTGTAACCTTTGGGTAGAGTCTTAGAAGGAAAATTGCTGGATTAAATGATAGTTCCATTTTCACTAGTTTAAGAATCCTCCACACTGCTTTCCATAGTGGTTGAACCAGTTTGCATTCCCACCAGCAGTGCAAAAGTGTTCCATTCTCTGCATATCCATGCCAGCAATTGTTGCTCATTTTTTTGATATGGGCCACTTTAGTGGTGTGAATGGTATCTCAATGTGCTTTTGATTTGCATTTCCCTGATTATTAGTGATGTTGAACATTTTTTTATATGCCTGTTGGTAATGAAAACATTTATTAATATGGATTCTGTGTTACATGGTACAGATACGTAAACATTAAAGCAGACTTCAAGATCTTAGAGAATATACTATACAATTATAAGTCTACCAAAAATAGGGAGGGTATGCATACACACCTGGATGTATTGTGTATGTGTATATATCTATATATCTATCTATATATATATAGAGAGAGAGAGAGTGAGAGTTATAGATATACCTATCTATCTACTATGAGCAGGTACACTGTTACTATGAGCAAATTCTCTGCTAATGAATTCACCGGCATTTCCTCATTAAGACTTAATTGTTCTTTGAGGCTGGTGTTATTCTCCCTATTTTATTGATGAGAAAACTATGTTACATGCCCAAATCTTCACATATAATTGAAAATCTAGTTTCCCAATTAGATATGCTTGATCGAAACTCCACATTATTGTACACATACAGAAAACGGTAAGAACAAACCATTTAAATACTATCAATGATGGAAGTGAAAACATACTACAAAGAAATACTACAAAGAAAAAAATATATATCATCTTAAAATAGTACTACTAATAAATCCTGTCACTGAGTTATTTCAGATGTCATCACCAGGTTAACACACAATACAAAATTCATTTATAATGACTACTTCAAGTCAGATGTTAATTATACTCTGAAGATTCACTATAGCATGGTTAACACATGCAACAGACTTTCTGGAGAAATTTCCATTCAAAATGGTTAAAATGCAAAAATTGAAAAGACTATGGTCTGAGTTCACTAAGTGATTTGGAAAAGCCAGCAGTGTGGAATGTCCTATTTCCTGCTGAAATATGAAAAATTGGGAGTAAGGTACATAGAGAAATAATTATGATTTATGATAAAATTTTATATAATAGCAATTATATAATAAAAGATAATAGAATCAAAATTACAAATCAGTGAATGTATGTTTTATATATATATATATATATATTCAGTGGAATCAAATGTCTGACTTTCAAAATGACTTTTAAAGACTAGATTTGAACATCTTTTTGAAAGCCATCTGGTGTTTGAAAACAACCAGCCAGGACTGACTATTATTTTATGTATTTTCATTATAAAATTTGACACTCCCCAAATGGATCCAAAAAGATGAAGACAAGAGATCACAGTGTGACATATTATGAACTACCTCCCTTTTGTGACCAAGGCAGTCCCAGGCCATACTTGAAAAATGATCTTCACCCTAGGACACATAAGCCAAGAAACCATAAGTCTTTCATTCACAAGGCTGATGGGGAAGTAGCTTAAAAACTTTCCACAGCAATCTACAGGAGCAATGGAGCAAGGCGTAGTCTCAATAAATGTAATCAGAACATATGTGAATACAAACGAGCAATGAATCTAAACAGTGGATCTTGAGTCAGTTTGTTCTCATTAAGTTTCATGGAAGGACTGAAGGCTGTCGCTTGTTTTCTGTGTGAATGAGCCATTAGTGTGTACAGGGATGTTTTCACAGCACTGTGCCTCCTATGCCCTCACAAACCAAACTACTTCACGTGTCTCTTCATATTAGCACCATCTGTAAACAAAACCAGAGCTCATGAATGAAGGCTGATGTCAGCAAATTCTGAATAGCTTCTGGACAGATATTCTGCACTCTAACACTGATGCTGGTTAAGGGGATGAAGTCACCGGGGAAATTACAACCTTACTCTTCCAAGAATTCAGCAGAGCCAACAATATGAAAAACACAAAATTAAGTCCAATTGATAGAGGGCAGTACCAATATTGTTTTACATAGCAATGTAAATGTTCAATTCCTAGGAGCACTTTGAAAACAGAGTCTTGAAATATATCATTGAATTTAATGGCATGTTTCTAATGTTTCCTTATTTTTAGGTTTACTAAAAAGTGAAAAATAATTGTGAAAAGTTATATAAACCTTGAAACAGTAGTGCATATGAACACATAAACTTGGCAAAAATTAAAATAAGGTCAGAACATAATAATTAGAAACAGTGATTCACACAGAGCTAGGTTTTGAAAGGATTTACCCTGGTTTCATAGAAACAGTACTTACAGCAAAGGTGGAAAGACTATTAAATCAGGTTTACTGCTTCCTCAGATCATTTGTGTTAAAACACTATTTGTTAGAAGGAAATCTTACTCTCTTAGCAGCTTGTCTTCAAAAAAGAGGCTACATCACTGAATAGAGTTAAATCTCAGCAAACTTCACTTTGAAGTTTTTAATAACTGCTAAATAGAGAATGATAGACTGAAATCTTGGGTCCTACCAGAGAACCCTCAAGACCCAGCAGAGTTCAAGCATCTATGTCACAGATGCTGGTCAGAACAGGGCATGAGCTTAAGGAGTTAGGTGGCTGGTGGAAGGTACAGGGACTGATGACCCTGCCTTTCATCCAAAACACAGGACAGGAGAATGGAATGAGCTGTTATTGTTGTAACTGCTAACACACTGAATGCCATCACTGACTCATCTATTCAATGATGAACACATCTTGATTCACTACTGCCCCTGGGATAGAACTGTTGGAATCAGAGAAGACTACTTAATTTTTAAAAATTATTTTAAAGCTCATAATAGGCTGTAGACAGTTGGAACTATCATATCTGTAGGCTACTTGTTAATAGGTTAGTACCCTTTGTATATACCTGGATTCTACTCTGTATATATCCTTTCTTTTGTCCTTTCCATGCAGTAGGATCATGCTATTTTATGACTTTATGACCACAGAAAAGAATTATATTATGCTAGGATTATTAAATTGAATTAATGTTGACATAAGTAGTTTCTTTTGGATGAAATTTTTAAATTAATCTCATTTGTAAATACTTAAAAGAAATCCAATCCCCTTTGCTATGTCAATTATGAAGTTAGTAGAGAAATCCATTCCACACATGAAATCACTTAGGGGAACTTGCATCCTACTACTGTAGAGGAGATTTTCAGTATTTACCTCATGATGCTTATTAATCATGTACTGACAAGTATCCAAAGAGCTTGATTTAAAAAACAACTAAAAAAGAATAAGCCCTTTTATATAGACATTTTGAGGGATTCAGATAAATACAAAAGGTCTCTGTGACAAAGTTTTCCTTTACATGTTTAAAAAGCATGTCATTTGATCTTTATGGAAGAGTTTCAGTGACAACAAATCCAGCTGTTAGAAAATACAACAACATTCATGATTAATAGTAAGTGAAAAGTAGAAATATAACATTCAACATGCTGTCACCTTTAAAAACACTACAGAATATAAAAGAACATAGAGAAGAGCAAACTTTCAGATTTTCAACACCGAGAAACTATGGATTTTCTCTTTCCTTTCTAGGAGCTGTTCTGGGACTGGAAGAAGTTAAAACCTTTTTCATAACACAAGCTTTACTAATAGAATTCATTCTCCAAATTCCTCTTATAAGAGATATATCCTTAAAAAAATAACATTAAATAATATTACATTGATTCTCTTGGTAGAAAGAAAAAAATATTCTATTTAGTCATATTCTTTTAAAAGTTATTTGTTTAAAAGGGCTTCACTGTATTGGTCTTGTAGCCCTTCATACAACAGAACAAAAGCAGTTCTATGAAAGAAGTCTAAACTTGGACAAACCATAAAAAAAAAAAAGCAAAGTTCCTCTCTGTTTTTATCAAATTTGATTGCTGCAGCTGTTCCCAGTTTCTGTATTTTAAAAATAGCCTTATTCAGTGCCTTGTTGGCTAAAGGCCAGAGTGCCATTAGAACATGCTGTACGGAAAACCTCTATTCAGTTACAGATACAGAAATATATTTAAGATCAGTGGGGTCATCTGCAGCAAACACTTGTAAAGGAAAATAGAATTTTAATGTGTTTGGACTGATCACCACTTTAACCAGATAGTTTAGTCTGCGGTGTGGTGCCATCCTATTATTTTTTTCTCTTAGTCAGGTAAAAATGCAGAATGAGTGTGAATTTCATAGGAAAAACAATATTAGAGGGGTCTATTTTTCATATAGCTGAGACACATTTTAAAGAACACCTGGTTTCTGTTTGACAAGTTCGTAGTTATGTGTCCATCCAATGGAAAAGGCAGGTATTATTGAGCACAGCTACAAATGGAGTCATAACTATTCTGATATAGGTTATCTACCCAAGGTCATCAGGTGTGAAATAGTCCTATCTGTCCAAGGGAAATAAATGAAGGGACTCATTTTGGATTGATAAATAAGTCTCTTTGACTTTGAAGTTTATGGGAACAGGGTCAAAGAACTGCATTACTCAGTGGTATCTCACAAATATACTCTACGTCTATTCAGTTTTTTCCTTTTTCCTCAATAAAGGATTGAAACTCACATTTCATACTAAACAGATTATAGAGGCATGTTAATTTGAGTTGCAAGTAAAAAGAATCTTATTTGCATGGATCATTAATAAGAAGAAGGAATTTTGAAGCCAGGGAATGAGTAATATGAGTTACAAAGCAAGGCTTTTCACAAGCTAGGTGAAAAGGTAGATTTTAGTTAGAGGAATGAATACCCCTGTCAGGCAGTGAAGCATCTGAGATTTTACATTTCTTGAAAGTCAACATGTTAGTTCTCTGTGGTTTTGGGGAGGCTGGCCGAACACAGGAGTCTCCATGGTTAGAGAAGCCAAATTCTATTACTTACAGCAATGGTGTTAAATCCTTGAACACCAAATTTTGTAGAATGAAGGACTAAGAATTTCTGCCATGAAATCAAAAGGGGAGCTGAGCAACTAGTCAGCACTCTGCCAGTTTTTTTTTTTTGGAGGGGGGAAAGGATTGAGCTCCCTATGAACCTGGATCAGAAATAAGACCCAAATTCATCTTATTTTTATAAGGAACAGGGATGAAGAGATGAGCAGTTCATAACAGCAGCAAAAGTTCAGTGGGATGGATTGGTAAGTGTAAGGCAGCTCGCCACCGTGAAGTGCTGTTAGGCTCTCAAATTAACACAATTATTTTCCTATGTTTTTGCTTTATGATTTTTAAAATAAAAGTTGTAGTGATGAAAAAGTACATAATTTCTTAGATCTCTGCATAGCATAGACAAAAGACTTTTTTTTATAACCACATACTTATTATCTCAGAAATAGCAAAAAACCTCAAATCAAAACATACTGAATACAGAAGTCCCATATTAGTGGTTAGGCTAAGAACTAAGTGTATAGTGTTGGGCAAGACAAGCAAAGTCTTAATAAAATCAATAGAAAGAAGAAATTTACATTTCACTGTAGGGTCAGAAATGGGAGCAGGGCCCAGAAATGCCTAGAGGGCTCTGGTCTTGGCAAGGGAAGGAGTCAGTCTTGTTTCTCAGTAGTTTCAGCACCTGGAGTCAGCCACTCCCAAACCTAGCCATGAATTTTTCAGTTACAAGAACAAATACTTTGCAACTAATTGGCTTCTTTTAAAAACATTTTAAATCAAACATTTAAGACAAAAAGGGTCTACTTCTGCTTAGGCTGTTTAATTAAGTTTCTCTTACTAGCAAGGGAATTATATCTGAGTGATGTAATTTCTGGAACTCATGTCTTTTAGATTCATCATCGTCAGTATGCTGTGGTGGTGCTATTTTCCTTCACTGATACCATTGATTTGTATTTTTAAAAGAGCTTTCAGGTATCTGTAATCATAACTTCATTTTGAGTTTTTTTCTCTGTACATCTTCACACTTTGTCCAAACTACCATTTTCTGTTCTTTGAAAAGGCCTGATTGCCACTATTTCGTTACCAGTGATATGGAAACTTTCCCCCCTCTTCCACTTGAACTTTTTTGGAATGCTTAAGACTCAGTTTAACAATGCATCTTTTGTAATGCTTTCCTTCTGTCAGCAACCCACCACTTATGTTATAAAAACACATTGTCTTGACTCCTTTGGGCACTCAATCTACCACTCTGTGAGTAAACAATCATAAAAGCAAAGATGCATATAGAGCAGTCCCTAGAGCACAAAATTTAGCAGTTCAGAAACGACACCTATGACTTCAAATTTTGTCTCAGTGCCTAATGGACTACATGAGAGCTCCTCATTGCTGAGACATGATCATTAATGATATATTTTAGTATGACTCTGACTTCCCCATACTATTCACAAAAACATCCACAGCTTAACATAGCTGTTATGAATACCTGATTATCTCCTATTAGGGGTTTTGTCAAGTTTAATATTCCTGTCTTAAATTTTATCTTTATTATCATAGATGTTATTTCTTAATATCACCTAACACTCACTTCTCATTCTTTCATTTCATATAACAGAGTCAAACTGGGACTCGAATAGATGCTCAGTAGGTTAATAAAGGCCAGGTATTATGGAAGGTGACTGATATGCGTGAGAATGAAGTTACAGCTTTGCAAAAAAAAATTAGTATCCTTAAAAGAAATGAGATGTAAAACCCTTTTTGTGAGTGTGGCATGGAAAATAGAGAAGGAAGTCTCTGCCCCTTCCAAAGCTGAAGCCAAAACTGAAACAGAAGCAGAAGACTTGTACAGCCACAGGAAAAAGAAGTCACATCACCCACCCTCTGGAGGCACAAGACACTGCCACACCCTAGAAAACCTAAATATCCTGGGAAGAGTATTCCTAAGAAAAGCAAGTGTGGCCTCTGTGCCATCAGTTTCTGCTAATCACCAAGTCAGCCATGAACAAAGAGAGCAATGCCATTCTGTGTTCACAGTGGATGTCAAGACGAATAAGAACCAGACCAAACAGGCTGTGAGAAAGCCCTATGACACGGCTACAACCATTCTAATCAGATCTCATGGAGAGGAAAAGGTGTGTGTTCCACCGGCGGCTGATTAGGATGCTTTGGATATTGCCAACAAGATTGGGACCATCTAACTGAGTCCAGCTGGTGATTTCTAAATATAATCTTTGCATTATAAAAAAAGATTGAGATGTAAAAAAATTAACTAAATGATACAACAGACACATATTTGAAGTATACACTGCCAAAAATGGAGGGTGTATAAATCTATGGATGGTGGTTAGGAGCAGGGTAAGTGGGAATGAGAAGAGTTCAGGGAAAGTCTGTGACTGATGATACAGAAGACAAATTTCAGTTTTCTGATGCCGACTGAGTGAATATTTTCCATAATGAGAAAAGAATATAGCAAGCCATGATGTTTCAGATAATTTGTATGTTCAATGAATTATCAAGAAGTCCATGTCCTGGATAATAAATTGCAAGAAGATTAAAGAGAAATGCAGCAATTAGGACTCAGTCATCAAGGATCTTTTAAAATATGTTTGGGAGTTTGGATTTTTCCCTAGAGTTCACAAGAAACCAGTTAAGGTTTGATGGAGTAGGTGAGACTAACTCTATCAAGTATAGAAGTGGCAGACTACACAAAAATAAAAAAGACAACTTTAGGGAGTCTATTGGGACAAGGACTGAGAAAATGAGAGAATGATTACAGTTGAGTATGAGACTTGAGCCATGATAAAGAGTTACAGTGAGACTGTAACCATGTGCATGAAAGGGAAAGTTGTTTAGGAGGAAGAATGGACAGTATCATGACCAGGAAGGTGGGGTGGTCTTAGAAAGCATGATGATGTACTGATTCAGACTTCAGAGATAAGTCAATGGCAATGGCACCAAGCAAGATGGGGAAAGCCGAGGAGGAAACATATTAGCATTGTTGTGTATGCTAATATCACAGGCTCTGTGGCACATTTACACAGAGTTCTTAAAACTCCACAAAGAAAACTTTTTGGAGTCAACATATCAGGAGATATGAATACTATTTCCAAACTAATTTAAAATTAGGGATAAGAAACATGTATTGTGTTTCTTGATGTCTGTTGCTGTTTGGTTTTGGTATTAGATTCCCAAATGCACAACCTGGCATGAAGCAGGCAATCAATATACATGTTGAATGAGTAATGATATACTGTATTAAGTACACTTGAAGTATTCCTGATAGTCCTCTATTAGTGTCTGTAAAAGATTGACTCACCTTTGATTTTATTTTATAATAAGTAGTAGTTAGAGAAAAATGAATTATGATTCCAGAGAAAGGTTCTTGACATGACAAAAGTATTGCTTTTGATTCAAGATAAACATGGATGAACTTTTATGAAGTAATTTTTTCTTATATTTATCTAGTATTGTTTTATTTCCCACATTTTTCATGTTTAGTATAATCACAATACTTGAGACTATACTGAAACCGTTGTTAGGTGGATTATTTTTAAAACTTGCAACTAAAAATATTCCTTGCTGATACACAGATAATTTGTTCAGAGTTAAACACTGAGTGTGAAGGGTTCTGCTCAAGACACCACCATCATTCCTCCCTATAGCTCAAGGGACAGGATAAAAAAGATTTTTTTGACAGCTGTCATTACCTATTGATATCATATTAAGGTGATTTCTTAAGTCTAAGGTTGTTGTTATCTAGCTATTCTGTTTGTCAGAGTTTCTTTGTTTCTAAATTGTCATCATGATCAGGAATATTGATAATTTCATAATTTTTACTGGCTACTCTAAAGATTGAAATCAATTTATTATACTTTTTACATATCTTTTAAACAGCACAAACACATTAGGAGCAAGTTTGAAATAATACAATAAAGTATTATATAACTGCCTACAACTAGTCTGTTTAAAAATCTTTTGAAAAATGATTACAATTTGATAGCATTATTAAAATGAAAAAATCTTTCTTTTGATCAGATAGGTACTTCTGAGTCATTATAAAATACTAATTATACCATAGTAGTTAGTTGTTACAAGTATTTTATGAATTTCAAATTCTATTAAATGATTTATTTTTTCCAGATAAGTCACCAAGCAAGAGGCACTTACTTATTACACGTTTTTTCAGCATATGTTGCAAGTTTATTTTAATGCTGAAGAGGCACATTATGATCAAAGCAGAATTCTGCCCAATTTAAACTGTTCCAAGCTATTTTCATACATTCACTCATGTAATACTGTAAGATTTACATTAAAATGAACGCTCCTCTACAATTAAGTGATTCAGTCAACATTAAAAAAAAGGTGCAAATGTGTGCAACGTGAAAAAAAAAATCAACAGATGTGCGAATAATCTCTGCTTGGGGCCCAGTATCAAAAAGAACAGTAGCCAAAAAAAAAAAAAAAAAAAAGTTGCAAGCTGTAATTTTCTATATTGTCAAGTGTTTCTGCACCCACATGGGAGGACAGACACAAAAACAATGGCAAGATTTTCACTTTTGATAATTTTATTCACCAATTTAAAGTTCCAATGAGGAGCAAATAATAATCTACAAACTTAATAATACCACTTAAGACGGGCATCTATTTTGATTTTGTCCATTCTTATTCTTCTTCATATACACCATAAATTTCAAGGGCAGCAATTATTCAACACTGCTCAGAGAAGGCTCATATGTAGAAAACAAAATATTTAGCACTAAAGCATTTAAATAGGAGCTAGCAAGTTAGGAAGTAATTACTAAAAGAATAGATTCTGATTTCTAGAGGTCATGAAATCTTTAGGCCAGTGCATCTAAGGGTGCAAGGTGGAGAACCATTTCTACTGTTACCATTCACATTTTAATCAAATGTATGGCATCTCTTCAAATTTACAGAGCATACCATGCAAGATGGTATACATGAACTCTGGAAAATATCAGAAATACAAAGTGACTTATTTAGATCTAATTGCTTCAAAACAATCAACATTTCAGAGTATAATTTTTATCAGTTACTAGCGAATCTTAAACCAAGGGAAAGACACATGATACAGAAAATGTGTCAGAGTGAAATCTATCTGGTGTTAGAAATCTTTTACTCAACCCTTTTATTGTATTTCTTCTCTTGTTGGGTGTGGAAGACAATTTGTAAGGCTTTCTTGCTGTCTAGTCCTTTAAAAGCAATCTCCTATGGTTTGGAGATACCAATCTGCTTTCAGGTGAAGAAACTCACTTTTTGTCTTTTTTGGGGGGGGTCAGCTTGTGACCCACAGACATGCTGATCTACCAGAGTGAAATTTACCAGGACAGTATCCAGACCTTGCCAATCAGGCACACCAACGTGAGATTTTAGTTTGGAATTCACTGCCTTAAAAAAATGGGTACTAGGCAGAAGTGACTCTGTCTGGCTGGTGCAGAGACACTATATTCTAAGGCAGCAGTGTCAGCAGTCTTAGGGTAGCATCCTGCATCTGTGTCTCCCTGATAGCAATGTGCTGCACTGGTGCTCGACACAGTGACAGTTAACTGTGGGAAAGTTTAATGATTTATTTTGCATGTGTTTTCCAGGCTGTATGGCTTTTAAACCTGATTCTTGGTCTAATGGAGAGAGTTCCAGGGACTACTAGCACCATTAAACAAATTTGTCTTTTCTTATTCAAGAATGGATCCTATTGTTTGCAAGTATAAATCCTGACTGACATAGGTGTTGAAATAGATTGATTTTCATCTTACGATGGCAAGTTCTTTAATTTCACTCATTGTTTTTGTATTTGGGAATGAGGGCATGAAAACAGTGAGGGGGAGAGTGTAGAGGAGGAACAAAGGAGAAATGGATTCTATACTACATCCTCACAGTAAAGGAAAAATATTTTATAAGTAACAATTTCAAAACTCAATGTGGTTTATCATCACAATTTCTCATGTGGTCATTGAATACTTTGACATAGTTGGTTTGCAAAATTCTGTATTATTATGTCTGTAAAGCTTTATAGGTTCTGTGACCAGATTGCCATTCTAGAAGTATTAATTGCATGACCTTGAAAAAATTAATCTTTATGAACACCCATCCTTTTGGTCTATAGATTAAAATAAAAATGCCTAATGGAAGAAAATATTCAATACACTTAGCAATGTGCTCAGAATAGGACCAGGCACATAGTAACTATCAGTAGTTACTATGGATATAATAAATAAGAGCATTTATTTAATCTAAAAAGTAGCCTGAAAAATGGAAAAAGAAATAGTGAGTAATAGTCTGGATTTTTTGAACTACAGTGGAAGTGTGGTATTAGAAGTTCTTAAAAATACAAAGAGAAAGAAGACTTATCTAAGATGAAGTAGAGTCTACTTAGTCCTCATATTTGAAGTAGGAGGCAGGATACTACTGGGGATTCTAGTCCTTCAAACACTTTTCCATTGTATTGGGTGCCAATGATCAACAGTCCGTCCTGATTTCTTCATTTTCGTTCTTCTTTTTCCTTTCTTCCAACCTATCAATGGAAGATCCTTTGTACCTGGGTACATGCATGTCAGTCTGTCTTAAACAAAAGTACTCAAATTAAAATAGCTGCATCAATTTTAGAATATATAAGGATGCTAGTTTTTTTACTGATATTTTCCCCCTTCATGTTTCAGTGTTCTAGTGTGAGGTCTTAATTTTGGAGTACAGGAGTGCTAGGTAGCTTTTGTAGCTAGTTTGATTCTCTAACTATTAATTGAATACATATCTAGTATTTGCTCAGTCCTATTATGGTGTTTCTGTGTTGTCAGAAATAAACGCAAATATATAAATAGACTCTTGCATATCGTTAGTTTTTATTTTCTCATTTATTCTTTTTGCTTCTTGGGTTCTCTTCTTTCTTTAACTAGTTGTTTCTTAGTGAACTATACTATGATGCAATGAGTTACTAAATTACTGGAATAATATTTGATGTGATGAATACTTTGTTTTTCTTTTCTCTGTGGGGTGCATGTGTTGGTCTCAAACAATACAATGTGTCTATAAACTGAGTGGAAAATAAGCAGGACATGAGTATAATCTGGGAAACTATTACTACAGATGAAAAAAAAATTAAAAACCATCACCATTCATCTATTTTTAAAATGTAGCTCATGTTTAAACATTTATTTGTTTCAAATGAATAATGAAAGGCAGTTCCATCTCCCCCACAAACCCAAATTAAATAGCACTGAAATTCCTTTTCATAGAGAGATATATTTCAAAATTAGCTATCTGGAAGGATACAGACACTGCTTGCAACTATAAAAACAAGATCAAAACATTTTGATGCCCTTTCCCTATTTCAGTAGGACAGCAACTACATGAGACTATTCTCCAGAGTAATGATCTTGCTTCCGTCCAAAGGGTTTTTTTTATCCCACATTCAGGAGGTCACATTCAGTCTTCAGCTGCACAGGCTCCACTCCTATTAATTTAAAACAGGGGCTTCAGAGGTTCACATTCAGGAAAATCTGCTCCTTAAGAGGTAAGCTCTATCACTCTGCCGTTTGTAGAAAAAAAGGCTCTAGCTTTGAGGAAAATAATGTAAAATACAATATATCTTCTTTATTATAAGAAATAAAGAGAAATTCTAAAATAGAAGTTAGTAAAATATTTTTTGTTTCAATATTGTTCATATTTCCCTATGTTTTAGTAACATTGTTTCAATTTTTGGTTTTGGTTTGTTTGGATATGATATTATTTTTTAATCATCATCAATATCATTTTGTGAAACTATCTGGCAGATACAAAAGGTTATTCACCCTATGACTCTCTTGTTTTTAAAAAAAAAATGGTGAGCACTCATTGAAGAGAATGAAAGAAATCTGGTTGAAGATGCAGGTGCACTAATAAATGGGTGGTCTTTGGATTACAGTATTTATGTGTACTATGGCAAAGCTGAACAGAAACCTAAATGTTACACATACAAAGTGGTACAACAAGAACATCTGTGTTGGGGGTATTGAACTGGCATGGCTAACACCTCCAGTGCCAGGTGCAAAGGAAATTTCAATACCGCTTAAGCAATCTTGACTGCTAGCATCTGCCTGCTTCAGATTATCTCCTATGTTCTAGTCCACCACTATCCATAAAAGCATTTATATCATACATCTGGTGGTGCAATGGCCAAGCAAGAAGTATCAATTCCTCCCTTACTGGGGGCAAATGCCCGACTCTTTAATTCAACACAAAGACAGACAGGAATTCTTTTCAGGCTTAAGGACAACTAGCCAATTTTTTGAGAACCGTTTAAAGGCACTCCAGAAAGATGACTGCTTTGTCCCTTCAGTTTAATTAAATACATAGTCACATGCATAATATGAAAAAGTTGACCTTCATCTTAAAATTCAGTCTTTAAATTTTACTGCCAGAAATATAAAACAACATGAGTTTTAATGAGTAACAAGATTCATAACAGAGTATTAATGTGATTAGGCACAATCCAACTTGATATACAATTAATTTTCAAAATCAGTCAGTGAGGTAGTTGAGGATGGTGATCATCCATCCAGCAGTCTCTACAACATGAAGCTTCACACAACCAAAATCCATTCTACCCAAAGTTTATATATCTCTCCTAAAATAATAAAATCTCTCTCACCTTTATGAGGTGATTATTCTACTTACTGAAGAGAAACTAGAAGTTCTCAAAAGGTCACAGCTTTCACATTCCACCATCTTAGCACCTACATCAACTAGCACCTGCTCTTTTGCCTTTGTTTCTTTTTACAACAGGCCCTTCTAAAGCAAGTCTATCTCCTCCTGTTTGATATACTCAGCTTTCCTTGAGAATATTGTACATGCCCTCACACTCCATTAGATCTCCGCCATCGAATTCACATGATGACATGACTTCCCGCCCCCTTAAAGAACACCTTCATAGAATATCTTTTCCCCTGCAGATACAAGCTTTATTGTTACTCTCCTCTTTCCTCAATCAAGTCACTTTACAAATTTCTTTATCTGTTTTTTTTCTACTCACCTCACAAATCATTCGAATTAATTTTTAACATTTTATAAACTACATTATACTTTAATAACTCAAGTCCCATTATCCTGCTAAAATCAAGAGATTTCAGAGGTCTAAGAAATATTTCCATAGCATGTGACATTTGTGAATACTACTTCATGAAGTCTCTTTCCTTAGTCTATACTCTGTGATATCTACCCATATCTTGTTTTCCCTAGAACTCTTATTCTATTTTGACTTAGTCTTAGTGTGCTTTGCTCTCCACTTCTCCCTCTAGTAATTAAAGGGTAGAACTCTGCAGGACTTTGTCTCTATTTCTTATGTTCTAGAGACTTTGTCTCTATTTCTTATGTTTAGAGATTCTCATTGTTTTACATAGCACCATTTCATAGTTGATATACATATTTTAATTTCCAATCTAAAATTTAGACCAAATTATCAACTGTTCACTCAATATCAGAATTTGAATGATTCATAAGTACATTAAACCCATGACTTCTGATTTTAACTCATCATTCCTGTTTTCCTTGTTATACTTAATTCTTTTCTAAAGTTCTCAGTGACTCCAAGATTTACTAACACCACTAAATTGATTAAAACAGATAATTTAAGTCATCTTTGGCACTGTATTCTCCTTTCCCAATGACTTGTAAACTGACCTTTAAGAAATTAAATATCAAAAATAAATGACACCATATTTAATTGGCAATGCTGTTTTATCAGTCACTCACAATTTGTGTACAACTTTTGTAATGATAAATTTGGTATGTATCCATAGAACCTTTTGTCTATTCTTATGTTTCACATATATATGAAATATGTGTATGCATATATGTGTGTATATATATACACACATGTACATACATGTATATCAATTCAATATGAAAATATGGACTAATGTCTCAGTTAACAGAAAGTAAAATGAATAGCCAAAGCAATCCTGCTAAAAACAGAAAGAATAACAGTGTCACACTTCCAGACTTCAAACTATACAATAAAGTCTTTATAATTAAAACAGTATGATACTGGAACAAAAATAGACACACAAATCAATGGAACCAATTTCAGAGCCTAGAAAAAACCCCACATCTACATGGATATTTATTCTAGAACAAAGGAGAGAAGAGTATACACAAGAACAAGAAAGTCTCTTGAATGAGTAGTGTGGTAAACTGGGCAACTGCTTGCAAAAGGATGAAAGTAGATTGCTTTCTCACACCATAAATAAGTCAAAATGAGTAAGACTTGGATTTAAGACCTGAAACCACAAAACACATAGAGGAAAAACCAGAAGACATCATGACATTAGCTACAGTGATTTCTTTTTGAACTCATCTTTAGCCATAAGGAAAACAAAAGATAAAACAATTGGGACTATATCAAAATAAAAGTTTCTACACATTGTAAGAAACCATAATTAAAATAAGAGAAATATTGCTGGGTGGAAAGAAATATTTGAACACCATACATCGGACGGCAGGATGATATCAAAGAATAATAAAGAATAAAACAACCCAACAAATAACTCCAAACCAAAAAGTGGGCAGAATAGCTAAAAAGATGCTTCTCAAAGGAAAATACACAGGTGACCAAAAGGCACATGAAAAAATATTTACCATCAATTGTCAGGGGAAATGCAAATCAAAACCACAAAGTGATATACCTCACTCATGTGCTAATGGCCTATATAAAAAAAGACTAGAAATAACAAGAGGTGGCTAGGGTATGGAAAAAAAGGAAAAATGATCTTACACCTTTGGTGGGAATACAGTGATCCTGGAAAGCTGTATGCAGTTTTCACATAGTATTAAAAATAAACCTGCCATATCACTACTACTTATCTACTCAAAAAATACAAAAAACACTAGTTTACTTTATTTCATTATTTTCAGCTTATTGTTCATTATTGATTATAATTTATTTCACATCATTATATACCATGAGGTTCTCCCATCAACATGTCACCTGTGAATCATCATCCTGATCTCTTGTGCTCATCTCTCCCTGGATTTCAACCTTCTTACCTTCCCTCCCCTTGCTGTATACTTTAGTTCTTCTGTCAGTAGTTTTAAGTTTTTCTTGTCCTTTTGTTTGCTTTCTCTATATCCTACATATAAATGAAACCATGGGTAGAAAAAGGGTAGTTCCCTTTTTCTTTTGGGCTTATTTCCCCTAACATGATTCTTTCTAGCTCTGTCCATGTTACCACAAATGACATGTTTATCTTTTGATTGCTGAATAATATTCCATTGTGTAAATATACCATTAACTTTCTAATCCATTAATCTGTTTTGGAATATTTGAGTTGTTTATATATATATATATGTATATATACATATAGTTATTGTAAATACTGCTACAATAAACATAAAGTATAGTTTTCCTTTTGAATTAGTGTTTTGGTATCCTTTGTGTAGAGTTCAGAAGTGGAATTGCTGATTGGATGGTAGTTCCATTTTCAGTAGTTTGAGGGTCCTCCAGAGTTTTTCATACTGGCTGAATCAGTATGCATTCTCATCAACACTATAAGACTTCATTTTTCTCCACATCCTTAACAGCAATTGTTGATGCCCATTTTTCTGATATGAGCCATTCTTACTGGTGTGAGGTGATCTCATTGTGGTTTTGATTTGCATTTCTGTGATTATAAGTAATATGAGTATTTTTTCATATGCCTATTGGCCATTTATATTTCTCCCTGAAGAAGTGTCTTTTAAGCTCTTCTGCCCAGTTTTTGATTGGGTCTTTTGCTTTGTTTTTGTAAGGTCATGCGAGTTCTTTGAAATCAAACCCTAATCAGCTGAATGAAGTGCAAAAATTCTTTCCAATTTTGTTGGGTCTCTTCGTTTTGGTTACTGTCTCTTTTGCTGTACAGAAGATTTTTAGCTTAATATAGTTCCAGTTTGTTTGTTTTCCTTAATTTTCTTTGCTTGTATAGATGTATCCAAAAAGATGTTTCTGATGTATAGGTCATGAAGTGTTTTGCCTATGTTTTCACTATATAGCTTATGGCTTCAGGTTTAACACCCAAGTCTTTCATTCATTTTGGGTTGGTTTTTGTGTATGGTGTGAGGGAGTAGTCTAGATTTACTCTTTTTATGTAGCACTCTAGTTTTCCCAGCAACATTTATTGAAGAGACTATCTTTGTTTCAATGCATGCTTTCCCCCACTTTGTCATAGATTGATTGGCCATATATGTGTGGCTTTATTTCTACACTTTCAATTTGGTCTGTGTGTCTGTTTTTATGCTAGTACCATGCTATTTTAATTATTATGGCTGTGTAGTATAATTTTAAGTCTGAGAGTATAGTATCTCAATTCTATCTTCTTTTGGCCAGGAAGGCTTTGACTATTCAAGTTTTTTTTTTTTTTTAATTCCATAAGAATTTCAGTAGTATTTGTTCTATTTCTTTAAAGAATGTCATCAAAATTTTTATTGGAATTGAATTTAATCTGTAGATTGCTTTTGCTAGGATGGCCATTTTGAAAACATTAATTTTCCAGTCCATGAGCAGAAGATGTCTTTCCACTTTTTTTGTGTCTTCTATTTCTTTTAAGAATGCTTCATATTTTCTTGTATAGGTCTTTCACATATTTTGTTAAGTTTATTCCCAGGTATTTAATATTTGATGGTACACTTGTAAATGAAGTGGGTTTCTTAATTCTTTTTTGGTCAGAATATTTTTCTTTTCATATAAGAAAGATACTGATCTTTGTGTGTTGATTTTGTAACTGGCTACCTTACTGAATTGGTTTATTGTTTTTGCTAGTTTCTCTGTAGAGTTAAGCTATATACATATAGTTTATATGTATATATACATATATATGTTTCTTATCATGTTACTTGCAAGAAGTTATAGTTTTACTTCTTTTTCCCTATTTGGATTCCTTGTATGTCTTTCTCTTGCTATATTACTCTAGGTAGGACTTCCAGTATTATAGCTTTGGTGATAATGGATAGCCCTGTCTTATTCCTCATCTCAAAAGAAAGGTTTTCAGTATTTTGTCATTTAGGATGATATTAGCTATGTGTTTGTCATATATGGTTTCATTAAGGTATGTTCCTTTTATCCCAAGAATTTTGCGGACCTTTATCATAAACATTGACCTTTGTCAAATGCTTTCTTGGCATCTATTGATATGATCACATGGTTTTCATTTTTCTTTTTATTGATGTGTTGAATTACATGAATTGATTTTTGGGTGTTGAACCATCCTTGTCTCCCTGGGGTAAATACGATTTAATCATGGTGTATTTTCTTTTTGATGCATTGTTGAATTTTATTTGGTAGGATTTTTTTCTGAAATTTTTTGCATTCTGTTCATTACACAGATTGATCTGTACTTTTCTTTGTGTTATCCTTGTCTTGTTTTGGTATTATTGTGATGCTGGTTTCATACAATATATTTAATAATATTTTTTTCTCTATTTTTTGAAAGAATTTTTGTAAGATAGGCACCAGTTCAAGGTTGATCATCTGGTAGAACTCATTTTTATATTCACCTGGTTCAGGAATTTTGTTTTGGGGAGGGTTTTGATTACTGCTTCAGTTTTGCTGCTTGTGATTGGTTTATTTAGATTTTTGTATGCTTCTTTATTCAGTTTTATATGGTTGTGTAATTCTAAAAATTTGTCCATCTCATCAAGGTTATTGAACTTGTTGGCATATAAATGTTTGTAGTAATCTCTAATTATCCCCTGCGTTTCTGTTTTTCAGTTGTGATTTCTCCTCTTTCAACTATGATTCTATGTATTTGTATTTTCTCCCTTTTCTTATTTGTGAACCTGGCTAGTTATTTATTTGCTGTTTACTTTTTCAAAGAACCAGCTTTTTGTTTCTTAATCTTTTGGATCATCATTTCTATTTCTATTTCATTTATTTCTGCTTGAATTTCTATTATTTCATTCCTTCTACTAGGTTTTGTATTTTTTTGTTGTTCCTTTTCTTACTCTGTGATGTGAGATTAGGTTGTTTCTATGGGAAGTTTCTTGTTTTATATAGTAAAGTTCTAAATATAGCACCTAATTCTACCTATAAGATAGTAGCATATTTTAAAGATAGTAAGGTTGACTACATGAACATTTCATTGTGCTTACTTAAACTAACTTCAAACTAGCAGGACCTAAGGAAATACATCAGCATATGTAGGGAATTATATTGATTAGTCACGGGTTTTAGCTTTGCTTCATTATGTCTTCCTCCCCTAATGAACTCCTTTGCCTCTCCTTTCCTCAGCCTTTAATAGGCATTATTTGTGTTCCAGGATACTGCTAGATAAGTCAAGGGAGTTCATGGAGGAATGAAGGAAATAATATGTAAGGGTATATCTTCATTATGATGGCAGATCATACGATAAAAAAGCATGGAGGCAATGCTTAGTGATTGGAGGTGGGATTTGAATAGAATCTTGAGAAAAGTGTGGACACCACCTGGTTGAGGGATATATCAAAAATTTCCATACAAAGAAAACAAGAAGAACATGGTTAGGGTCAATCAAATAATCCCATAAAAGAGGAACTGGGATCTGCAATATATATGTGTATGCTGGAGAAGTTGGTTAATGACAGACCTGTCAGAAAATTAAAACTTTTGAGTCTCATTTTTCTTAAGGATAAAATAGGGACAAAATAATAAAAGGACCCCCCCAAATAGAGGACCCCATAATATCATAAAATTCTTCTTCCAGTTTTTGCAAGCAAGTTACTTTTACTCAAATTTCATAAAATCTATATATGTTAATGAGCCCAGAATAATAAGAATGACAATAACAATGGCAAAAAATCATCACTAATATTTTGAACATTTCATAAGTGCAGTTAGTGTATCTATGTTTTGCATTTTATCTCATTTAGTCTTCAAATAATTCAATAAAGGGAGTCTTAGTATTAATAGCATTTTGTATATGAGAAAACTGAGATACAGAACAGACTTAATTAATTATCTATGTGACTAGAATTTCCGAGATGGCATTCTGATTTTGATTTTGAACTCTTTCCTAATAAGATGTCTAGTTATGGTACTTCTCTGTGCACTGAAATCATAGGTATATGGGAATTTTTTTTTAAAAATGTGCATTTCAGAACTGATGCTATCGAACTTCAAATGAGCTTGGACAGGCTGTCTGATGCAAGCTAAGACTGGGAATATGAGAAGTGTGGTTTACCGCCCCTCCAACACTGATTCTCAACCAGGAAAAGAACATTGGTCCAGAGGGATCAGGGGAGAGAAAGTCTTATGGGCTAAATGGACCAACAAACATAAAGAGAAAGGAGATGGAGTGACCAGAGGAGGGATGGGGAACATTACCAAGGGGACCAACAACCATGTGGTGAGAAATGATGGTGTATGATATTAAAAGTAAATAAAAATAAATACAAAAAATTAAAGATGTGCATTTCATTTAAATATGCTGAGCATTTTAAGACATGTTTTTTACACAATGCTGATTTCTCACTATATGTGTGTCACTGTATACAAAGGCATACATACATACAGACAGACAGACAGACATATATATTATTTCTTTAAGCTAGTCTGTAAATTCACTCACAAATACTTATCAAACCTTTACTGTGTCAATCCTTGTGCTAGGACATCAAAGGATTGAAAGCAAATATATATATATATACACATATATATTTATATATACAGCAAGTATATATATATATACACTATAGCAAGTTCAGAATGGTATATATATGTATATATATATCATTCTGGACTTATATACAACAAAGTATATATATATAAAATATATATATCATTTGTACTTGCTGTAGTTTACTGTCTAATGATGAAAACAAGTTTATAAGAAAAACAGATCTATAATACCAAATTATAATGAATGACATAAAGGGAATGAAAAAATATGTCATGGTAAGAAAGAATAGCAAGGGTTCATATTTATGCTTTTTTCTTAAAACAAACTGTAACTTTATAACCTGATCAGAAACTGGAGGTAAGGGATGTTTTCAAGAAAAATAAAATGAGTGAATACTACTCAAACTTCAGTCATGGTCCAGATTATTTTTGACTTTTCAGAGTCATACCAGTGTATATTTATGTCATGAATAATGAATTTGGTTTGAAATATTATAGTTTCAAATTGTAGAATAAAAACATGGATGTGAAAACAATTACACTTTGCACATATCATATGGTGGAGGGGCATGAAGAGGGAGGTGTGCACAGAAAATAGCTCAAAGGATTTGTACCAATATGTTGGTCATGGTCATCTTTCACAGATGTGGTTATTATGTGTTATTAAACCAGAAAGTTAGGAAACAGTCAACTAATGCTGCGTACATGTCAAAAGAACATGAGAACCATCCTGAAGGGGTTACATTGACCCAAACTGGGATAATTTCTGCACCAAAATAATGACAAAACTATATTACATTGAATACATTACTAATATGAACTAATATAAATAAGCCAATGAATATATAAATGGTAGAAGTGAGGAAGTACTTCTTAGATTATGATGACAACTAATACAGAAGGAATGGTGGTTCAAACAACAAATCTATCAAATATAGGCACTTTTTGTATAGTCTTAAGGTGTTCCCCCATAAATTGGTTTTTAATTGAAAAGGGAAAAGCAACAACTTTACAATAAGGATACTACCAGGCAATTCCTTAACCAGGCTGATCATATATATAGAAAGAACAAATACAGATATGAACTGTGACAAAAATTGACTTTTGGAATATAAGATTAGCTAGTGGTTACCAGAAGGAAAGGGTAGAACAGTACTGTTAATATTGTAGTATATGTAGCTATTAATTTTCAGCAATGAACAACTGAAATATATATATATTTATATAACACATATATAATGTTATAAAGCAATATTTTAAAAATAAGGGTAAAAGATAGAATTAAGGATTTCTTGTTCCTATTCAAAAATATGTATTTTCTATATATTTTACTAGCTTATATATGAGTATATATACATTAATATGAAGTCACATAAATGTAGTTTAAAAAAATTCTTCCAAACTTCTTTCCTAGCTTTCTTTTTAACATGTTCATTGACGGAAAACTTGAATGGACTGAGAAAGTCATTTTTTCCTTTACTTCCCAACTGACACATCAAATGACAAGATAAAGGGCTAGAAGATCGATAAGGTCTCTTTAAGACCCAAAGTTTATTACATTTTAAAAGGCTATACATGAGGTTTCGAAAGTACTATTTGGATATTGGATCATAAACAGAGATACTAATTAAAAGTTTTATTTACTAGTAATATATTTCCAATAATAGTCAATAATGGTGAGGAACTATCCACTTATTTTCCCTAGCTTAAATTAAGTTTAGATTTAGATTTTGGTTTTCTTTATCAATGTATGAATTTGTTTCTTCTTGCCAAATCTCTGCAGTTACTGTGTTAGTTGCAATATCTGTAATTTTACTTTTTATATTTTCAGTAACCTTTAAACGATGCTTTTACCAGAAAAATAAAACTATTTGGTGCAATCTGAAATGCAGTCTACATTACAAACTTTTTGTGACAACTGTCAACTCCTCAAATAGTTAATTAGGTCAGATTTATACAAAAGTACGTGATAAATTGTTATATTAGAAACATGAAAAGACTTATTTAGAGCATAAATGGAAGCCATGAGAAAAGATCTCAACACAGCTGACGAGCAAGAGGGCTGCATCTATGAAAGGTTTTCATCATTCTTCCACATACAGACTTGCAGGAAAATGTTCCACACAGAGCTCAAGTCATTCTCAAGTTATAGCTCAAGCTATTTTCTCCCCCTGTGAAGGTCTCGCATGCTTGTCAGGTAGATGGTCCTTGGGAGGAAGTTCTGTCTTCTCAGGGGAGCTGATTCGCCATTCTTTCTTTTCCCTATTTTCCTGCTTTTCACCACTCAGGTCTCCGTGGTGACAATCCCACTGTTTGTCACCTTTGTCTGGTTCTGCACCTTAGCTTTGTAAGAAATCCCTTTTGATTAAACTCTCCTCAAATTATCCTAGATTAAATGTTTAGTCTGTTTCCTATTAGTACTCTATCCTGTACACAAATGTTAGATTTCATTTTGTTTTGAGCTAAACTAAATTGTACTTGGTAGGGTAGATTCACAGAACATGAATATATTTACTAGAATTACTTTTGTGGATATAAGATTGCAGTTTTCAAAAAGAATTTGAGTAAAACAGCATAACCATTTTTAATATGAGGTATCTTAATATGTTCAAAATACAGGATAGAAATTTTTACTGGTTTATTCAAAGGAAACGGAGAAAGTAAATTCTTTTACAAACAGATAATGAACTTGAGCTCTAGTCTTTGTCATGACATTTGAAGTTATATTTACAAGATCATAGTTTTTAAAAAGAATTTTAAATCTTCATCATGATTACTCTATGCATTTCAATGTGGAAACCATATTGCAAAAAAACAATTAAATATCAATATCACTCTAATAAAAATAGTAAAAACCACAATATTTGCTTAAATTTATAGGTGAATCTGCTGGTGGTCTAAGCTGTATGCTAGCAAAAGCTCTTTTTGCGCTATGAATTGACCAAAGGCCAAATGCTAATGGGAATGAAGACCTGACCTGTTTTGGAAGTGCCTCTTGCTCATAATGAATACGAGATAGCTTGAAGGATGAGAAGGGGTAGCTGATCATACTTTTGTCTGTTTATGCACCTTTTAGACTAAACTGTTACATTCTCTGAGGGAAAAACCATTCCTAGGACAAATATTTTTCACAGCTTTATTGGAATATAATTCTCATATCATATAACTCACTCATTTAAAATGTACAATTCATTGTTTTTTAGTATATGCACAAATAGGTGCACCACCATCATAGTAAATTTTAGAACATTTTCATCCTTTCAGGGATACTTTATGCTTTAGACACATTCCACTAGAGAGCGCCCATTTTCACTATCTACAGAGAGATTACTAAAGAACTGCCATGTCTATAGATTTTCCTATTCTGGACATTTCATCTATAGATGGAGTCATGAAACATATCACTTATGACTTGTTCCTTTCACTTAGTGTAATGTTTTTAAGGTTCATGTATGGTGTAGTGTTTATCATTAGTTCCATCATTTTTATGGATGGTTAATAATCCTTTGTATGAATATACTATATTTTGCTTATCTCTTCATTCATGATAAACCTCTTGGGTATTTTCACCTTTTGATTTTTTTTTATAAATAGAGCTGCTATAAACGATTTTGTATAAGTGTTTATCTAAACATATACTTTCATTTTTCTTGGGCATTTACTTAGAAGTGGAATTGCTGAGTCATAAACAAATTGTATTTAACCATTTGAGGAACTGCTAGACTGTTTTCCAAAATGACAGTACTGTATTACAGTTCAGTCAGCAAGGTATAAATGTTATTTCTATACACCATTGTCAACACTGTTATTATATATATTTTTATTCTAACTATTCTAGTGGGTGTGGAGCAGTACTTCATTGTGATTCTGATTTATATTTCCATTATGGTTAATGATATCAAGCACCTTTACTTTGCATGCCATGTGCTTACTGACCATTATTTATCTTTTTTTGAAAACATTAAAAGAGCTTTTGTCCATTTTTGAATTGTTATTTACATTTTATTATTGAGCTATAAAGTTATTTTTAAATTGCAAATATAAATCCCTTATCAGATGTATGAATCACAATTATCTACATATTATCTTTTTAAATCAATGTGTTTTTTTTTTTTTTACTGAAGTACCATTGGTTTATATACTTGCTAATAGAGATCCTATTCTTTTTACTATATTGACTATATTCTTTGAAGTACAAAGTTTTAATTTGATGAAGTCCAATTTATATATTTTTTTCTTATGTTGGTAAGGTGGTTGATGTCATAAGAGTCTATCACTGAATCAAAGTCATAAAATTTACCCCTATAGGAAAAACACTTTCGTATTTAATTTTCAGTGATATCTGGAAATTTGTCCCCAACAGTAAGAAAACTTAAGGCATATAAGCAATTGGGACTACAATAAAAGCTTCTGTACAGTAAAGAAATCATAATTAAAAAATGAAAACACACCCTATTGAATGGAACATTTGCATTTGCTCATTTGCATACCATATAGCAGACAAGAGGTTGATGTTAAGGACTAACAAAGAGCTTACACAATTCAACAAAAAGTAAACAAATAACCAAATCAAAAAATGAGTAGAAGAGCTGAATAACTACTGCTCCAAGGAAAACACACAGATAGCCAGCCAACATGTACACACACAAAAATGCTCACCATCTCATAATTAGGGTGTATGAGTCATTTCTTTTACCTCATCTCCACATTGTCTTTTTAAATTAATATTTTCTTTTACTGAAGTACCTTGGTTTAACATCCTTGCTAATGGAGATCCTTCACTTCTTTTTACTATATTGATTGTATCCTTTGGAGTACAACCTTTTCATTTGTAGTCAAATAAAAAAAATCACAATGAGATAACACCTCACTCCTGTGAGAATGGGCAATATCAAAAAGATAAGAAACAAGTGTTAGTGAAGATGTAGTTAAAAGGGCACCCTTCTGCACTGTTGGTGGGATTGTAGACTGCTTCAGCTTTTACGGAAAATAGTTCGGTGATTCCTCAAAACATTATAAATGAATCTGCCATATGAACCAGACATTACATGTTAGGTATATACCCAAAGAAAAAAAAGCCACTAACTCAGAAGGAAACTTGCACTCCCATGTTCTTAGCAGCACTACTTCTAATAGCTATAATATGGAAACAAACTAAATACTTCAAACCATCTGAATGGATCAAGAAGAAGGTGTGCTAATTATACACAATACAATACTATTCAATGATCTAAAAGGACAACTCTTCCAATTTGCAGAAGCAAGGCTGCAACTCTAAGGGATTATAGTAAGCAAAGGAAGTCAGAAGAGAAAGAAAAATATCAGATATTGTCACCTAGAAGTGGAACATAGAGAAACTAAACAAATGTATAAGTCAAAAAAAAACCCTAACCTTTAAAAACTGATGATAGAACTGTGGAATCTAGGCAGGAAGCACAAGGAAAGGAGTGAGAATAATGTGGGGAGGGACTAAAATGAATTAAGGTGGACTATGGATGCTTGGTGGTGGGTATACTATAGTAATAATACTTGGAGGCATAGGATTGTAAACTCAACAGACTAAAAAAAAAAAAGAAAAAAAATTTATCCTTATTTTTTCAGTCTAAGAATTTTATAGCTTAGCTCTTATATTTATGTCTTTTATTCTTTTGAGTTGACTTTGTTTTATGCTGAGATATATATCCAACTTAATCCTTTGTAGGAGACTGTTTCAAGCAAAGAAATAATCAAGTTTCCTAAAAACCAAAAGCACAGGGCCAGAGCTTTCACTAGTGAGAATAACCAAACTTTCAAAAATGAACTAATACTTATTCTTCTTAAACTCTTCCAAAAACTGAAGAAGAGAGATTGCTTTTAGATACTTTTTAATGAAGCCAACTTTACTCTGATATCAAACATAAAATAGAACACTGTAAAAAGGGAAAACTGTAGATCAATAACTCTCATGAGCATAGATGTAACAATTCTCAAAAAATTTTTATCAAGTCAAAGTCAACAATATATTAAAAGGACCACACAGCATGACGAAGAGAAATTTATTTCACAAACGCAAAAGTGGCCCATCAAACACAAGTCAATTAATATAATATACCATTAACATATATGTCTTACATATATGTATTATTATATGTAAAATACACATCAATAAAAGGAAGATAAAGGTTATATGATCATATCAATAGATCTTGGGAAAATATTTGCCAAGATTCAAATTTGATGTATGATAAAAACTTTCAAAAATAGCAGGAACATATTTATACAATAAAGCCATCTATGACAAACCTACAGCTAACATATATTCAGTGGTGAAAAAGGAAAAGAATTTTCTCTAATATCAGGTACAAAATGAAGATACTCTTATCACTATCATTAAATACAATATTGGACTTTTAATAAACTTTTTTAAAAAAGAATAAAGATAACTAAATTTGGAAAGTAGTAATATTACCACTAATCCTGAAGGCATGATAATATATATAGAAAACCCTAAAGAGTCCACTACAAGACTATAAGAGAGAATGAATCAGTAAAGTAGCAGGTTACAAAATCAATATTCAAAAAATCATACTAGAAGAGAATGAAAACTATTTCAATTCCATTTACACTTTCATCAAGAAGAATTAAGTACCTAAGAATAAATTTAACAAAGGAGACAACAGACTTATACAATGAAAACTATTAGACATTTTAAAAAGAAATGGAGACATTTTGTACTCAAGGACCAACACCTTTAATAGACACTTCTCCAAAGCATATATAGTGATGGCCAGCAGGCATAAGAAAATGCTCATCATCACTTATTATCAGGAATATGCAAATCAAACCTACAATAAGATATTATCTCACACTTGTGAAAATAGTTCATATCAGAAAGACTTAAGTTTTTACAAGATTTGGAGAAAAAAGTGCACTTCATACATTGATGGGAATGTAAACTGGCATAGCCTTTATGGAAACCAATATAGAAGTTCTCAAAGCAACAAAAATAGGTCTATTATATGATACAACAATTATGCTGTATACAACAATTAGGTATACATTCTAAGACTAAAAGTATTTAAAAAATAACATACAGGTATATATTTATTGTGGAATTATTAATAGCCAAGAGATGAAAACAAGTGCCTAGCTTCTCATGACTGGATAAATATGTGGTTTAGATACACAACTAAATATTACCTCTCTCTCTTTTTCTCTCTCTCTGCACACACATATATAAGAAAATACTACATTTAGTTTTATTCACAGTTTCCATTTTCTGATTTTCTCTCTTTATTTGTGTGGATCATACTGTCCAGTTTCCCTATAGTTTGTATTATTTTATTCTATATTTTTGCCACTTTAGATATGCTTTGGCAACTCTGCTTACTAACTCCCATCTTGGGTTTTTGTTATTGCCATTTATTTGTGTATTGTTTAGTGATTATTAGGTCAAACCTATTCTACCACCATGTCTCCAGTCCTGGAACATGGAATGTGATCTAGTTCTAAATAAGTAACAGCCTGATATATGCCTACAGTTAACCTGGCATGACAATTTTTGCTGGACTACCACTGACTGTCTTTCTCTTAAGACACAAAGTTCTACTCCTTATGGGTTTATTACCACGTTGTTTTCAATTATGCTCTGGGAGAGAAATTGTTTGACATATTGACCCAATCAAATTAAGGACCATTTATGTGTATCAATGTTTGAAATTTGCTTTGTTCTCAGGAATGCACTTTCCAGTTCACTTTCTCCAGTGAAGTATATAACTTAATTTCAACCTATATTTCTAATGAATTTGTCAATTGCTTCACAATTGCCCTTTTCCATCATATCCATTCATGTTTTGGACAGTGCCTGTCAGCTTGATTTTCATATTCTACTATAAACAAAGTAAGTTCTTGCAGGAAAAGATGGAGTTCTCTAATTTATAACTTGTTCTTTCCCTACACTGAAAATCTCCATCTCTACATCTCTGGGGATAGGAGTGAAGACAATAGCACACTTTTGGCCAAGGAACACTTACCTTTTAGCAGCTAACTATTCAACTCATGGGAGGTTCACAGTATTTTTAACAGATTTTCTCCAGTAGCTCTTAATTTGTTCATTATATAACTCATGTCTTCCTTGCTTAGTCATTTTAGAGACTTTTATTCCCTAGGACTATTTAGAGAGACTTTACATTCTTTGTTAATAATATTTACCTATTTCACTAAGAAATAAGTTCACAGAGATTCTTGTGCTATTATACTGGAAGTAAAATTTTGACATTTATTTAGAGTAATGGCTAGATTTACATGGTTCAGTGACATCTATTACTTGAAAACCTGTCCTCTTAGTATAGTTTGCATATAGTCAAGGCCACAGTACTGTATAACTAAATTAGACAATACAAATAAAGCAACAATATTTTGATGAATTAGTTTTGATCAGGTTAATGGTATATACTATTGTTTGATCTATTCAAAGAAAGCAATAGTAGAAATCAAAACAATAAAAATGAGCACATTAATTAGGCTTTAATTTTCTTCTTTCCCTACAACACAAGAGCCTAATTTTATTCTCTACAATGAGTCATGGTTATGCTTATGAAATGTGCTATTGTTACATACAAGGAATTTATTTATTTTAGCAGAATAATTCAGATCATTTAATCTTATAATTAGTTTCTTGAAATGAGTTAAAAATTACTCTCCTCCATAATTAACAGAAATTCTATTTGCTTACCCCTCCCTATGAGTCATTGATGTTCTTAGTTTCTAGACTAGCTACTATGCTCTGGTTTGAAATATCTGAAGGTCAAATTACTACTTAGAAATAGAGATCCAAGGATTGAGAAAATGTCCAATCATGTCATAAATAAGCTTTCAGACTCCCAACTAGGTATAATGGAAATGAAATAAGGAAAAATAAATCCACATACAGAGGCAGAAGCGTATCAGAAATTATAACAAATGGTTGAATTTCAGAAAAAATGCCATTACAAATATGAAATCCCTAGTTACTCATTTTCTCCCAGATTCTCACATTTAAAGCCAGATTCCTTCATTATTTCTGACCTGATATGAAATACCATCTGGCATGTGTGTGTGTGTTAAGTGGATTATATATAAGCAAAATAGATATTTTCTCTCTTTCTGACTCTAAGACTTTTTAAAGGCATGTGGATTATCTTGGTTTGCAATGGGAATTACAACCAAACTGAAAAAGAGAAAAGATGATTGTTAGGAATTATATTTTCTATTAAAGCACTTATGAATTTAACTATTCTGATTTCTCTTTTAAATTTTAACCTCATGCATATTTCCCTTGGAGAAAAATTTCATACAGAGATTCTGTAAAGAAAATTATAAATATTATTATATTTGTATTATAGTGCATACACCTCAAGCTGAATCACATAGTTCACTAATCAGTGCTGGCTAAACAGTCCATCAATATGCAGTTTATCAATATGCAGGCTTTTTTACCCGCTTAACTAAATGAAATGAATCATATGTGAAAAATATAATCTGCCATTAAGATCTATGTCCTATGATCAGTTTTTAGATAAGGGATTTTGGCTGCTTTTAATATTTATTTAGATCATGAATTTTAATGCTTGTAGGTCACTAGCTTAAAAACATTTCCATTTAAAAATAAGAAAGATGAAGTCTAGAAAGTTTTTATAATTTATATAAAGGCCTATATCTATTTAGTCAGAAAGCCAAGGTTAGATTATAGTTTTTGAAAGTTTTGGTCCATTTTCTACTTTGGACCCTACAGCATTTTTGTTATGACCCTGATTTTACTTTGGTCCAGAAAATATCATTTTGAAGAATCTGAGTATACACGCGCGCGCACACACACACACACACACACACACACACACACACACACACACACACACTTACCACATTCTCAATCATACCACACTAGAAATTGAAACTGGACTCACACTTTGAAAAGTTCCCTTTTCTTAATTTTTCAGTCAAACAATCAAAGTGGTTAAGTGAGTTTCAAAACATTTCCTAAATGTTCAAGCTACTGGAGAAATCCACGAACAATCAGCCAAATGAAACTATCCAAAGCAAACAAAAAGAGCACTCCACAATAACAAGTAACCAAAAAGGGTTTTTGAAGTCAATTAACCAAGAAACAAGTAGGCTAGACTTCCATTTTAAGCGTGTAATAACTGGGTTCAACCTCGATAAAATTACACTGGAAAGAGGGGAGAAAAGAAAGGAGACTCAGAGAGGCAATGTGGTCTGGTGGAATAAAAGAGAACGAAAAATATGCAAATACTAAAATATTAGAACACTGAACAATGATTTATGATTGTGATATACATTTCATACCTACCTATTGAACATTTATCCATCATTTCATAAAATAGCAAGTAGTGAAAAAAATAGCACACTTAAAACTAAAGTTTTGTTACTGTGACCTACTTTCTTTCACTCTGTATACAAGATCCCCACATTTTATAAATGAGAAAATTGAGATATTTTTCAGAATTCTGGATGAATATTTGGGCCACTGGAAAATATGAAATAAAATAATTTGGCAAAGATCAGTTGTTTTTAGGTGGTGTGCCAAGAATATACTCCATTAAGACAACATTTATAAAGCCATTGTCTATGCTGAACAATCTATTGCATAGAATAATTTAGCCACTCTTATTCTTGGGTCCAGAGAAATCAATTCTAGCATCACAGAGAAGTTCTGGCTTTGAAGACAAAGGATATTATGTCATCAGCTTCTGTGATTCACTAATTCCAGTGATGACAGGGTTATTTGTAATTTATTTTTATTTTATTTCACAATTGATGCCTATTTGCCTTACAGACCACAAGGCAGAAACAGCTGTAGTACAAGCCATCAAGTATTTCCTCAGTTGAGGGACATAATGATAAATGCTGACAACACTGAATGACAAAGACTAAATTGTTCTTGGACTTACTCTGGTACACAAGCCCTTCCCTGCCCTCATGCTCTGAAGTAATGCAGAAATATACTCACTGTAATTTTCATATACTATAACCTTTTAAAGTGGCATGATGTTGTCATTAGGACTATCACCTCATTACTGTTTCTGTAACACCAAAGATTCTCTTTCAAAATATTCTGGATTTACTTGAATAATAGTCCAATGACATCTTTAGGGCTATGTTGATGCCACATATGGGTGCATGTGTGTGTGCCCACATGTGCCTCCCAACACATACACACACATACACACGCATGCACATGGCACATCATATACTGAGTGCTTGTTGATGAGATGATGATGACCACATAGACAATGATGACCACAGAACAAAGTGGCTCTGCTCATATACAATACATATTATAGATGGGAGAAAATCCAAAATGTGACTATCATTTAAGGCAATCAGAGTAATGGCAGAAGAAAAAAACACTAGGGATTTCAGGGATGAATAAACATTCAACGTCTGCCATTTTATAGAACACATTAAACATTGAAAAAAAACCAAAACTTCTGTCACCATCAAAAAGGACTAAAGCTTTAAACCATTTATCATAAGTTTTATTTTCTCCTTTCTACTGTATATTCTAAAATAGGGCAGAACACATTTTGTATACCCAAAATAAATTTAATTATCTTTTATGTAAAAACAAGATTTGATTACTTCTTCATTAAAGATGTTCTCCAGTTTCAATCATTCCATATTATCCTGTTTATAAATCTTTCATCATTACTAACATCTATATACATATGTAAAGCATAAATATGCATATTTCATTAATTTAATTACATAAATGATACATAATACAAATTCAAGAAAAGTAAACCAATTAAGAAAATTTCTTGGGTTAATTTTTAGGAAATAGTCCTCTATCCACAGCTTCAATATGATTTTTTTTTTGTTCAATGACTGGCTTTCATTCCCCAAAAGTTTGCATTTAAGTGAAAAGTTGTCATATAACTTTATAAAATTAATTGTGGTGGAATAAATTATGATTAAATCCAAGTCAAGATAATCAAATGATTTTTACTACTAGACATTTAGAAATAGAAAAAAGCTTATATGTAATAAATGTTAATTCAAAACTAAATAAATATAGTTTGTACATAAAATGCAAAGTAAGGGTATTTAATTTTCTTTGCTAAAAGATAAAGCAACTTCATAATGAGTAATCTCTGGTGTAGGCAATATAAGAGTTGATCTTGCAATGTTAATTCTTACTCCACTATTTCTTTATACTACTTTGCTTTTAACTCATGTGTAGACTCATGTGTTTCCTATCCTAAAAAATCTGAATATGGTCATGGATAGTGGTGATTTCCTGTTCGGTATTTAAGGAACTTGGAAGTCACTGCTTCATCCTGACAACTTGTAAAAAGCCAAACAAACTGAAAGGTCAATAACTCCTCTTAGATTCATAAGAAAGAGAAGAACACTAGGCACACCACAATCTGCAAGAATGAAGAGACAGGTAGGAAAGAACAAGGAGTCTAGGTTTACTAGGACAGACCAACTCATTAGCAAAATGTGCTTTGGAAACTCATGCTGAAATAGGAAAACACAACCTGCAATTGATACATTGTGGGAAACTCCATGAGACATTGCTAAGAGTTCAAAACTTCAGGGACATCTGGTCATATGAGGGAGCCATGCAAAATATAGGTGTCAGGAGCTTTTTCTGCACTTACTGGTATGATCATAGGAATTTCTTTTTTGGCTTATTTAAGTCATGGAATACAATAATTGATTTTCAGATGTTACATACAACAGATTAATCCTACTTGTCCTGCTATATAATTCCTTTATACATTTCAGGATAGTTGAAGTTAACAATGTCATCAATCAAGTTGATTGAACTGACATCTGTAGACGACTTCATTGAACAATGGCAGAATACATATTTTTCCCAAATTTATATGGAACATTCAGTAATATAAAATACAGCCTGGAGATAAAACATATCTTAATAATTAAAATTATAATCATATAGTGTCTGCACTTAGATCATAGTAGATTATGTAGAAATCAATGAGACCATGATAACTAGAAAACTCCAAGATAAATGGAGGGTATACATTTCTCATGCAGCAAAAAATAATCGCACAAAAAAAAGAAAATAAAATATATTTGTGCAATTCAGGGAAAACAGTGCTTATGGGGAAATTTAACATTGAGCACATATATTACATAAAAATTAAGATCTATAATTACAGAGTAATCTCACAGAAAAAAAGATTAAAAACACTAGATGAAACCTTAGCAACTAGAATCTTAAAACATGTGAAAAGATTATATGTCATGGCAAATAGGATTTATGTGTTACATATAACATTTGAAAACCTAATAATTATTGTATGCCATGATCTTACCAAACCAAAAAATAAAATCCTATGATCATATCAGTAAGTGCAGGAAAATCATGTGACAAACATAGCACCAATTCTTGATAAAAAATTCTTAGTAAAGTGGGACTAGAGGATATCTTCTTAACTTGATAAAGATTATCTAACAAAAACAAACAAGCAAACAAACAAAAGAACTATAGTTAACATCACACTTGGTGAGAAAACTTGAAACTTTCCCACTGACATTAGGTAAAGGAAAGAATATATTCTCTTATCACTCCTTATCAACATCACACTGGAAATACTAATACAATAATGCAGGGAGAAAACGCTATACAGAAAGAGAAGGAAGATATGAAGCTGCCTTTGTTTTTATGACATGATCATCTAGGGAAAAAAATCTGAAAGAACTGACACAAAACTACAGGAATTAACTAGTGATTAATTTTTTCTATACAGCAAGAATAAACAGATGGGATTAAAATTAAAAAGTTAGCACTATAGGTGTTCTGGTGGTGGGCAAGTTACGGTGATCACACTACAGGAAAGAAATTCTATGCCATCAAAAAATTAATGAGAATGTGAGAAAATAATACTTCATTAAAAATAAATAGGCTGGGCATGGTGGCGCATGCCTGTAGGCAGCAGCCTAGGAAGCCACAGCCAGAATCAGGGATCGCAGTTTGAGTCCCACCCGGGGCACGTAGTGAGACCTAGTCCCAAAAAAAATAGCTGGGCGTGGTGGCATGTGCCTGTAATTCCAGCTACCTGGGAAGCTGAGGTTGGGGACTGCTTGAGTCTGTGGTACCCCGGGCACCCCTGTGGTTCCACATGCAAAAATAGCGAGACCTACTCTCTAAATAAATAAGTAAATAAAATATTTAAAATAAAATTAGACTATCAATAACAAAAAATTATCACTTTTATTGGCACTCCTAAAAATAAAATATTTAGATATAAATTTAAATACACACATGGTTTATATGAGCAAAACTACAATTCTCTGATGAACAAAATCAAGAATAAAATTCATGTAGTGATATTACATGTTCACATAAAAGAAGATTGAATATTGTCAGTATGTTAATTCTAACCAAATTAATCTATAGATTCAATGCAATTTCCATCAGCATCAGAGTTATTTTACAGATATTGACAAACTAATTCTAAAGTTCATATGAAAATGCAAAAATCAGAACAGCCTGTTCTCTACTTCTACTGAACAAAGATTGAAGATTCCTATGACCCAACTTAAACAGTGTAAAGCAACATTATTTGAAACAATGTTTTGCTACTGAAAGAAGAGAAAAATCAAAAGATCAAAACAGAAAACATACAGATGGACTCACATAAGCAGTCAATTTATCTTTCACAATGGAGAAAAGATAATTTTTTTAATTTATTTTAAAAAATATTTTTTTTTCTTTTTTTTTAGACTAGGTCTCGCTATTTTTACCCATGGAACTGCAGGCTCATGTTGCCGGGGGTACCACAGACTCAAGTGATCTCCTGCCTCAGCTTCCCAGGTAGCTGGGATTACAGGCGCATGCATCACACCCCGCTATTTTTTGGGATTAGGTCTAGCTGTGTTGCCCCGAGTAGGACTCGAACTGCGATCCCTGGCCCCAGCTGCTTCATAGGCTAAAGCTTACAGGCATGAGCCACTGTGCCTGGCGAAAAGATAATTTTTAAATGTTGCTGGAACAAATGGACATGCACAAGCAAATGATGAATCTAGACAGACATATAACAAACTTTGCAAAAGGTAGCTTAACATGATCATAGGCTTCAAGGTAAAACACAAAACTATAAATCTCATAGAGGATAACATAGAAGAAAACCTAGATAATATTGGGAATGGTGATGGATTTTTAGGTATTCTCCATGAGTGTCTCAAAGACACTCTCCATGAAAAAATAATTGATAATATGGATTTCCTTGAAATTTAAAACTTTTTTGTTCATAAAAGACAATATAAAGAGAAATAAAAGTAATCACATATTAGGGAAAGTACAAAAGTTGAATCTGGTAAAGAATTATTATCTAAAATATGGAAAGATCTCTAAAAATTTAACAATAAGACTCAATGAAAGAATATTCAGATGACAAATAAACATGAAAGATGCTTCCCATTATTTGCTATCTCACAATGAGATATCATGACACACCTATTAGATTAGTCAAATTTCAGGATACTACAAATATCAAATTCTAAGAATGTGGAATAACAGGAACTTTTGAACTTTCATACACTGCTAGTGGAAATGTTAAATGGTAGAATCACTTTGGTAGTCTGACAAAAACAAAAATAATTTTATCAGATGACATACCAGCTCTACTCCTTGCTATTTTTCCAGGGGACTTGAAAAACTGTATTTGCACAAAAACTTGCACAATAGTTTTTATTCATAACTGCTAAAGTTGGAAATTACCCGGATATCTGTAAGTAAATGATATATCAATGCGGCACATCCAGACTGGAATTTCATTCAGTGTCAAAAATAAATAAGCTATATCCAGTCATGGAAACACATGAAGGAAGCTTTAATGCATATCACTAAGAGAAAGAAGCCATAATAAACAATCTGAAAATCTTTATGATATCAGCTACATGACATTCTGGGAAATGGAAAACTATGTAGACAGTAAAAAGAACAGTGGTTGTCAGGGTTAAGAGGAAGGATGGTTGAATGGTTGAATTGATGAAGCACAGAGTTGTTTTTTTTTTTTGGCAATGAAATTATATATGATATTATAATGGTGTATAATGTCATTATTATCCAATTGTCTAAAACCATAGCATGTGTAATGCTAAGACGAACCCTAATATAAACTTTGAGTGATTATGATATATCAGTGTAAGTTCATCAACTGCATCAAATATATCACTCTGGTGAGGAATGTTGATAAAGGAAGAGGCTCTGCATATGTGTGTATGTGTATGTGTGTGTGTGTGTGTGGGTGGGTGGGTGGGTGGGTGATGGTATGTTATATATAGGAGTCTGTATTTTTCTCTGACTTTTTACTTTTAAACCTGAAACTCCACTATAAAAATGATTTAAAAAATAAAGGGTACACTAGGAACCAGAAAACATTATTAAGATAAAACAAATGCTTAACATGAGATTACCTTAAAGCAGCAATCTTGTAAAAGATGTTTTTTTATTGCCTCACTTGGTAAATTTATACAATTCAAATTAATCCCATATGATTTATTTAACTAGATGTGACTTGCCATAAAATTGTGGATGTATTTTTGCCTAAAAGTAGCATCAGTATAATACTTCTTATGTTACTTTGTGGATTTGGTATCTATTTCCTGGGTGGGGGTCGTATGGGGGTATGGGTGCAGGGGGAGAAAGTATCACTAAAATGGAAAGAAAAGAAATCTTGTCTGAAAAGATGCAGTATATATTATAAAGTTGTTATGGTGAAAGTCATTAGATGACTTCATCTATAAAGCCAAAAATCTCCCACAAATTAAAAAAAGATTAGGTAACTATCAAATAAGATGAAATATTTTCATTTGCCACAACATGGATGGAGCTGGAAGAGATTATGCTACAAGAAAAAAATCAGAAAGAGGAAGACAAATATTGGATGATTTTACTTATGGACTACAAAGAAACAAAGGAACAGACAATAATGAACCAAAATAAAAATCTGATATCTGACTATAGAACTGGGACAACTGTTTGGGGAATAGGGTCACTAGGGCATGAAGGAGAAAGGGGGCCCAACACACTCTGCTGGTGGATCTTGCTGCCTGGTGGTGGCATGGTGTGGTAAAATATCTAAAGAGGTGTGAACATGTATTCCTGACTCATACATAGTGTTATAAATCAAGGTTATTTCACATAAAATATTTAATTTTAAAAAGGTGTGGAAAATAATGATATTGAGATAAGGTAGCACAGTGACTATAGTACTTCAAATGTAGCATTAACAACTTAGCCATTTTTTGTAGCAACACGGATTCAAGAGTATTTTAAAATGTTAGCTTAACTGACAGGACAAACTTGTGAAATCAGTAGGTCACACTAGTATTATTTCCTCTCATTCTCTTTGATTTTAACCTTCCTTATTTCAGTTCCCGTAAAGAACCCACCTTCTCAAACGCATTGCAACTGACACATGTTATTACATTTGTCTGGAAAATGGCCCTCTTCTTATTTTCTGATTAATTACAATATTATGTCTTCCTTCCTCACCTACCAGAATAGTTATGTCTTGAACATGTATGTCTATTATACACAGACCAAATATTTTTCAAAATCTGTGATTCAATCTTACCATACTGGGTAAGCAGGATTCAGACAGGACCACCTCACGTTTCTACCTTGAAAATGAAAAACGTACTCTTTCAAGGTACAGTTCTGCTAACAAACTACCTGAAATACATTGCTAATTGAAAAATATCATATTTTCTATATAGTTCAATGCCTAACTCAAATTCACGAAGATGTACTTAGAATGCTCATTAATATGGTTACTGCCAGAATGATGGTGTGGGTGCTTTGAGGATGAATTGCAGATTTCACCTTATAGGCAAAAATGCTTTACAAGTCCTATCATTTTAATTTTCAAACTCCAACCATCTAAAATCTCTCATACAACCAGCGCAACAGGAAGAATATGCTGGCTATTTAAAAATAGCATTTTGTCATTGGCTTTACAAAGGCAACTCAAGCTTATTATCCATGCCTGATATTTTGCATTAATGGTGGCAGAAAAGAAGTGTGATCTCTTGAGGTGTCTTGGCTAGAGTTTGAAGACAGGGAGAGACACATGAAGGGGACTGAAGACAATGCAACTCTATGTATTAAAAAAAAAAAAAGACTTGCCTTAAGCAATTTGCAGGCACAGAAAGAAGAAAAGGAACATGGAAAGGAAGTATAAGGAAACTATTTTTTTTTCATACAATTCTCCACCCTGGTCTGGTCAGCCAATGACCAGTGGGGCAATCTGGAGTGACTCTAAGTCAAGAGTCGTGTAAAAGTCACTCTTTCTTTTCCTTTGTACTTTATATCTTAGCCAAGGGAGGATGTTCATATTTGCTGTTTTGTAATGCAAAAAATTCATGCCAATATCTTTTCTCCTTTCCATAAACCGAGTTCCAGAATATGCCTTTTGAAGTCCCTTTGAGCCCAAGGCCCCATTTTTCACCATTCTGAATTATGAACTTAGCCAGGTAAATGTTCTCACTTGTTCCTCTTGTTTCCTTAGCAAGAGTGAGAGGGTGTGACTTGGGAAATCATTTCTCATTGGAGGTCCATACTCTTATCTAATGACTTTTCTCTTACTCAAGGAACTATGAATCCCTGTGGCTAAGGCAGTTAGGTGGAATGCTATTGTACTTATTGAAATGGATATTCTACACACTTCTATAAATTGCTTATAGAAGATCATTGTCTAAAAATATTAGGCCCAAGTTCTGGTGAGGTGGGAATGGAGCAGGTAGTTCAGGAGAAAGTTTCCTCTATAATTAAGAACTAAATATCAAGAAATAGGATCCAACGTATGAGGAGCATGAGTGAGAGGGATCCACAGACAAATGGAAACAAGAGTGCCCCTACTCATGTCCCTTCCATTCCCACTCCTACATGACACTTCCACACTCCCCCTTACTGCACCAGAAAAGAAAAGAAATATGGAAATGAAGCTTCTGTTCATCATCTCTCACATCACAATTGCGTTCAGCTAAGCAAAGGTGTGGCAAGATAATTTTAACTGTGACTCTCAGAATGATATGTGCACCTATTTTGGGTTCAGCAAAAGAACCCCAAATGTCTGGCAGGTATTGTATCTCCATGGTATTTTACTAATACAAGTAACATTTCTTGTAAGCTGTTAACTGTTACCTACAAGTCCATCCTATCTTTCTTGGGATACAACTGTATGATATAGAGAAAAGAGAGAACCTTACATCGGACTTTAAAATTATAAGCCACTACGTAGATAGTAAAGGGGTGGGGGGGGGAGAAAAGCCATATTTCCCTCCCACACACATATACCCATATCCTTGTCACTGCTAATTGACTGAGGAATGAAGGATAACATATTAAATACAGGTTTTAAAAATCTAAGTACATTAATCTCCAAAAGTGTGATTTATTTACATGTAAGTATTTTTATGGTACTTATGTTACTTGTCCTATCTTAGCAGTATCTCTCCAATAAAATATTTCTTTTCTTCTTGAAAACAAACCATACATCACTATGTGAAATATTTTGCCAGTTTTCCCTGATTTAAATACCCCAAAGGCCAAATTATTGGCTAAAAAAAGAATATTTTGGAAATAGTTTCATGTGAATGGATTATGTATATAAATATAAATTACATAATCTTAATAGAAACCAAATCATTCTAAATAATCCTCATTATATTACTCTATACAATTCAGCTTTGTTAACACCTAGGTCCTTATAAAGTTATTTCCTATTGATACCTTTGCACTGGCAATAGTAAAATGCCAAGAGATTTAAAAAAGGTGATGGAGGGGGTGTATTCCCAATCTTATATCATTGCGGTATTCACTTTAAAGCAATGTAATCCTTTTCTGTTTCTGCCCCAACATTTCATAATTATGTCATTTTACAAGAATTGTGTAATTTACATAACCACCTAAATTGTCATAATTGCTAGAAAGTGCTGAAAAAGCATACGTTAGGCATTTGAGATTCATTTTTGCTCTCTGTTTTAAACTCATTTGAGATGTCTTTTGCATAAAAATTCTTTTGGTCAACAAAAAAGTAACTTGGGTTTGATTTTGAAGGAACCCTCTCTTCTCCAACTTAAGTGAAATTTTCTTCTCATTCCAGGAAGGCTTTGCCAGGTGGAGGCTGAGGTCCTCCTTGATTACTGAAGGGCCAACAACATGAAGCAGCCCTCCTTGATTTTATAGACATGTAAACTGAGACCCCTGTGAATGTAAACTGAGACCCCTGTGATCTGAGTTACAGGGGTCATTGCCACAGAGTCAGGGGTAAGGGTGCCTTTTCTTAACTTGCACATTTTGTTCATTGTCTCACACCATTATCCACTGAATTTAGAAAGAGAAAAAAGGAAAGATAAAAGAATGGAATGGTTTCTCCACAGTTTTTTCAGCATGTCATTTCCATTATAATTATCTTAACCATCTGTTTTGCTTGGAACAGGCAAAAGAATTTGATTTTAAGGAACTAAACTGTCATTCTGTACAACAGAGAAGGATTTTAGAAGTGGGACCCTATTTCAGGATACAGAGTGGATATCATTTTATCAGGTTTCTTTCAGCAACAGTGACATAGAGTGCCAGTATTTAATGACTATTCCTTGGGAACATAGGGCTTGCAATTTTAGGAATAAAATCTTAGAAGTAAAAATCATTGCAGCATATTGTATATGTTATTTGCTAAATGTGTAATCAGGACATATGAAATTAAGCATCACTAAACAGTTAAACTTATTTGAAAATGTCAACCAATTTTCGTATCTAACTTTCGATTTTTCTTCGAAAAACTTAATTTTTGCATACTTAAAAGACAAAAATATTAATCTCTAGCTTCTTGAAGTCAATCTGGTTGTTAAATAAAACTATAAAACTTTATGTTAATATAAGTAATATGCATAAATAGAAAGCCACATTTCTGAAGTGTCTCCCTCTTCCATGTACACACATATATGGACACAAACGCTGCACACAATACACACACATATACAACTTACATTGCCATTAATTCAGACTGAATTTTGAAATGAAATTTAAACAATGAGGTGATTCACTTATTTTTCTCTCAAAAGTTACTGTGAAATTAGCATTTTATTGCTGAACTTAAAAGAGAAATTAAAGGGTAATGTACCTATTCCATAGTTGTAGACTTTTCAAGTTATAGATACTATTAAAAGAAAAAAATTAAAAGAAAAAAAATTGGTATTTATCATTTGAAATGAATTACACAATTTAAATAAGAATCAGAACAAGCAACTATGAAAAGAAAAGGAAGTCTATTATGTACCGAATGTGCAGGGGAGGTAGAAATTTTCTTAGGAAGATGAGAACATTCAACTCAATTAACAAAGAAAAGAAATAATAAAATATTATTTCTTCTAATTATAAAATATTATAGCTTCCCCAGTGGAAAAATACTAGCAAAGTAAAGTAGAACCAGAGACTCTTTCAAATAATAGCATCTTCCAGAATATATATCATAATATAAAAAAGAAAATGAAATAATATATATTCTAATAAAACTACAGTTTGAGATGTTCAATAAAAATTAAATTTATGATTAAATTTTATATTGTTGATAGATGTAACATAGTTTTGTAATTCTAATCTAATCATTTTCTTAATGGTGAGAAATCTTCATCTGACAGAACAAAATAAAGTTAATAAATGTCTTAATCAAAATAGTTAAACTTTTTCTAACTATACATTCCATATGAGAAAGAAGCAATTGAATTCCAAATTTATCTGTTCCTAAATAGTTACCAATATTAATCAACACATAACTCAGCATATTTAAGCCAAATCAGCTCTGACAGCAGCAATAATTGTAGTTTGGTCAAATCTCAAAAGTAATGAAATGTAAAAATATTTAGTTAAAATATGTATGAAGTACAATAAACATTTTCACAATTTTATATATACATTTTCCCTTACCCTATTGGTTTCTTTTTTGCTTTCTAAATCTTAATGTAATGTTTATACGTCCATTTTCTTAACCTTTTAGCAAACATGGTAGAAGACCAATGAATCAATCAGCATACTAGACCTAGGATTCAGCTAAAAGCATAGAAAAATATCTTTCTGATATTTTTCATATTTAGTTTCTTTTTGTAAGGAAAGGTCACTACCAAAGTAACAAATAACATCCAGCAGTACAGCATTATGTATGCCTAATACTCTTCTGCATAGTAGTCTACCTAGAAATGTTTATAAGCTTATGATAAATAAACATACATATATGCTATATTTATAAGCATTATAAATGTATATATGTATTTTTATATTACTTATTTATAAATATAAAAATAAAGTTGAAATTGACTCCACTGGAGCAAGAAACATGGAAATGAATGGTATGTGCAAGTAGTTTTTTTTTCACTTTTGTTTGCACTTATATATCTAAAACACATACGCACGCACATACACACATATATATATTGCATCACTGTCTACACCGATGCCCTCCTATCATCTTACCACCCATGCACCATCTTTGTCTTTTGTGCCCTCCCCCACTGCATTTCTCTCCCTCCTCTCCCTCTCTTGTTCCATGCTTTAGTTCTGTTGGCAGTTTTCAATTTTTCTTATGCATTTGTTTGTTTGTTTTCCTATATCCCTCAAATAATTGAGATCATCCCATATTTCTCTTTTTCTTTTTGGCTTGCTTCCACTAAGATGATTCCTTCTAACTCCATCCATGTTTCTGCAAATGATAAGTTTCTCTTCTCTGATTGATGCAGAATATTCCATTGTGCATATATATCACATCTTTTTCAGCCATTCATCCATTTTGGGGCATTTGGGTTGTTTCCATATCTTGGCTATTGTAAATATAATGTAAATATAAATATAATAAATGAGTGTCTTTGTGTCCTGTGGGTAGATTACAAACAATTCTTACTCTTCTTTCTGTCCCTCCATCCCTTCTTCCCTTCTTTCCTTTCTTCCTTCCTGCCTATTGTTTTAAAATTACTTTTTGGTTTATATATTGTCTTTCTCTCTCTCCAAGTAGTCAGCTATGAAAATGCTGATAAAGGGAGCATTCTTCATGATGGTACATTCAATCTACCACTATGGCTTTGTAGTCACCAATGTTAGAAAATGTTGCCTAGGGTAAATGTAAAGATATAACAAGACACACACATAACATTTTTTATAAAATTGACAACTATTCAATATTATTTTTAAAGATTCCATTTGAATTTTATCATATATGGCACATGTGATTTGCTCAAGATACTTTGAATAAAAATCAGAAATAGTGTGATAACAGCAAAATCATTAACATGGAGGAATTAACAGTGGTTTTCTGAGACAGAATTAGACATCACAATACATCATTAACAAAGCAACAAAAACTGGCAATTACCATTATTTTAGGTACATTCTTTTAAGGTGATATCTAAGAAAGGCTTTCATTTAACTCTTTACATATATATTTTTCTTGATAAATTTTGTAGTATACTCATTGTTTATTATTGCATATTAATTTTCTTTAACACAAAAATACTGGAAACCCTTCTAGAGTTTATAATATAATCATTAAGACTCTTGGCAAGCATATTTTAACTAAACCCCAATAAAATTATTTTTATAGTAACACATTTTGAATATGCCATTGAATTGATTGGTATCTTCTCTATATTCAAATATAACACAAATATCTCTCAGGTTTATGAAACTGACAAACTATTTTTTATAGAAATAACAATTAATAAACACCATATTATTTTTGACATGGTTTCCAGGAATCTTAGGGTTAAAATGGGGTTCAATTATAATAACATTTCTAGGATTCTGATTTTTAAGACTGAAACTCATCAACGCTTATAGCCAATCACCTTTTTCAAAACAACACAGGACAAAGTGTTAATTTTTTTAATCCTCTGTGGGCAGTAAAGAAGTGGAGGTGAGTTTAATCCAAGCAGGTAAATTATAGACAGTATTTTCTATGTTGGGTGTCAGAGTATTAGGCAAGTTATCCTGTCCCCTGAAACCTCTACTTGACTCCCTAGATTTGGCTGACAATGGAACATTCTTGGCATAATTGCTCCTGTTCAGGAAACTCCAGGGTGATCTCAACCTGTATCATCCTTTTATTTTTCTATTTTTCATTGTGGTAACATTAGGTTACAACATTGTATGCTGCATCACCACCCCACACCTATCACCTTTAGATACATTTACCACACCACACCACACTACCAATGCACCCATAGTCTACCACCATAGTCCATAGTGTTCCTGTTTCCATGTGGAAAACCAAAGTGAGATGTAGAAAGGTGTGGCTAGTGTATCCACAAAGATAGGGTAGTTGAATAGAAGCCAAAGTCATGGAACTAATTTCTCAGTGATATAAACCTGAATTGTAAGGAATTAGGTTCATTATATAATGGTGGGAGTTTACAGATTTTTTTCCTCTTCAACTTGTACCAATTTAAATTTTCATTTTGGTCTCATTCTCATTTTATTTACTCCATTGCATTGTATCTGTATCTTTTACTGAAAGTTTTATGATCTTATAGAAATACATAGAAGTTAAATTCAGATATGAAATATATTTAACAACTTGAACTATTACACTTGTTGAAGAGACTGTAGAAGTGAAAAGAGAAAATCTAAAATCCATATGAAATGCATGCAGTGGGCAGTCACTATTTGAAAATTATTATTGCTACAATTGCAATGAATACATTCAGCATTATACAGATTTATAAAATACAGATTTATAGAATGGATGAATGCAGTTGTGACAGGTAGTTCTTATTAAAAACATACAGCAAAGCAGCATTCCAGAAAAATATTTTCAGAAAAAAATATTAGCTGATCTTTTATAGATGATATCCATGTGCATGGTAATTAAATTTTAAATGTTTACCGAAGTATCTTAGAAACACAGGTTAAGAAAGCAGATTTTGTCTTAGATCTTAAATTTCTTAAAAATTATTTTAATTTTTTTTATTTTTCAAAGGAAGATAGAGACATATAAAGAAATGATTATATTACAGTGAGAGGGAGTTTTGTTTTCTCAGCAATAGAGCATCTTCCAAGAGAGAAAGATGAATGCCCACTCCTAACGCCTGACTTCGTAACTGCTTTTGCTGTTTGTTTCCTCTCATTCATTTTGCATCCGTGTTAGGTTTGCATCTGTTTATGTACTTGTCTATTATTCATCTACAGGATAACTGCTCAGCAGTCGTTACTTCCTTTCATATCTTTTCTGCATCTTTTTTTCCACGGGTTGTTTTGGCAATAAAACCAAGAAAAGGGTACAAAGCTTACAAAAAAATGTACAGTTGGAACATCATGTTTTTACAGCCCTAGGAATGTTATTGCTGATTTCAAAAAGTTTCAAAATATGTTAAACTGTGTTTAGGAGAGTTTAAAGCTCACAGGTATGATAAATTTGAAAAGTTGAGAAAATTGAATTAAAAATGTTTTTAAAACGGCTGACTACTGCTTGAACTTTATATGGCAGGATGCCTTGTGCAATTTTCTCTAGATTACACATTTTGATAACAAAGTCTCAAGCAATATTCTTACATTTATACAGCACACTTCATACTTTTAGTATGTATTTGCTCATTTGTTATGTCCTCTGGTCTTCCTAGTTAGATAATTAGGATCTTCATTTTAAAGTGGAAAAAGAATAGCAACTATGTTAGATGATGTGTTAAGGTCAAAAGATTAATGAATCTCTGAACCTAGAATACAATCTACATTTACCCAGGTGGGTATGGGTCAGAAGAATCTTCAAGATAGTGAGTTTCCCTGAATTCCTGGGAACTTAAAAGGGTATAATTTGGGGACCTCAGATTATGTAAACATGGCTTTGTGTGTGGTTTTATATTATTCCCAAAGTCAAAGAGGTCTCTATTGGCAATCATGGTTCATTAACCTGAACACATTTTTTTCCCTTCCCATACCAGAGGGTTCTTGCTTTCTTGAGCACTAGCATTGATCCCAGAATACTTCTAAAGTTTTAAACTGTATCTGATTAATTTTGTCTTCACAAATTATGTAACTTCTTAAGCATTGGATTCAAGTGTAATTCCTAGGTAGTATATAAACAAATAAATAATTTAAAACCAAACAATCCAAAGCAATATATGTGTATAAGCACTTATTTAGAATATGTGTTTGTTTGTTGAATCTTTATATATCTATGAAATGATGTAGATATTCAGAAATAATCGCTAACTTAATTTATACATTGGTTAATTTATTTATTAAGCCATGAGAATGAACTATGAGCACATGGAGAAACATTCAAAAGTAGAGGATATGTTTTTCTTCAAATGTATGATCTATTAATTCTAAAAATAGGATAACTTAATTTTGATAAACACTATTAAAGAAATAAAATCACAAAAATGTCTCGTTGCATTATTTAGACTTGACTGAATTTAAAATGTTTAAAATGACATAGAGAATTGTTTTTGACTAGGGCATGCATTTTTATCTGAACGGTTTTAGAATTATACAGAACTCCTCAGGTTAAAAACAGCAGTAATTCTTTGACTAAATGCTGAAGACTTCCATTATAACCTATTAATATTAACCTATTAAGATAGAGTATGACTACTGAAATCATGCTGAGTTGGGATCATATGGTGAGACCATCATGGTCTAAGCAAAATAATTATTACAGAAGTGGGGTTTAGATGGGAAAGGGTATTACTATAGACTTGGTGTTTAAAAATAAATTTCTATAGGTCTAACAATTAGTTATAATTGTGCACATATCAATATAGGTAAAAATAATTAGATCTTGTTTCCTGCTAGTCACTGTAAACAGTTTCCTACTAGTCATTGCAAACAGTTTTGTTTAAAATATCATTGGGAAGGAAAAATGTGGAAATGGAGAAGGTTGTACAAGATGCACATACACCTCCTTCATCAGTTATATATAACCAATACATTGGTATTCATTAGAAAATACTTTTATTCTAGAGAGATTTCAAATGAGTTAACTTCATTTGATAAATTGGTTTCACGTCTTATACCCTACAACTACAAAATGCCACCAATCCAATTCTCCAAAGACTAGGTTCAACTTTAATTTTTTTTGATGTCTTCATAGTAATTGTGTAGAATACTTGTTAAAATAGAATTGTAAGAAGCCATTTGGATTGCAATCAAAATAATCAAGATGTATTAGCAATTAAACAATTGTTTAGTTTTTGAAAAGTTACCATCTTTGTGGTAGTTAAGCTATCATTAAGTAATAAATGGCAAAATGATTTTATTTTGGTGCAAGACATCCAGGATTCTCCTTAGCAATTTAGATGTGTGCTTCCTTATGATCAGTTGTCACTGTGGTATAAGATGACTCATAAGAAAAAATAAACTGTCTCTCTTTCAATTGCCTCAAATAGAAATGTCAGAAAGTGCCCCTTCCTTTTGTTCTCATCCCCAAAGAAAGATCCTTGGGGAAAGGGCTCAACTTCTGCCATTTGGCTCTCCTGTTTACTTACATCAATAAAGACAGAAAAAGGCAATAAAGATAGAGAAAAGCTGACACCTCTTCTGACATCTTGGTCTTCATTGTTGTCTTTCAGTCACTGAGTAATTAACTCTTAAGAGACTAAGTGACATCTGCAGTAAATGGTTATACTTTAGAAAGATTAACAGGCAGTGCTGTTAAAAAAAAAGCTTAAAAGTCACAGAGATTTCTGAAGTTTTCTTATGTGCTTCTTATTTAATTTGCAGAATCTCTGTGTAAATCATTTAAAAAAGCTTTCAGGAAAGTTCTAAGTCTCACATGTATGGTCAAAAATATTACTTTATGTTTATATGATCTTTGTCCTCTTTTTTTATTCTTAAATATCTTGCTTAGAAACTCAAGGACCATCAAGTTGTGGTTAGAAGTTACATAAATTATATTCTGACCTAGACTGAGTCTTTAGGAGCAGTGATAAAATGTATGGCACTTTCCCATACAGAGAGGAAGAGGGAGTAGAAGAGTGAGGGCAACTTCAGGGGAGGGATGAGCACAAGTGATCATGATAATGGCACATGGGTGACATGATGGTGTGAGAATTTGGAGGTATACAGCAATGTGAGAAAAAATATATATAATAAAAAGTGGCTAATTTTAAATACAAAAAAATGTCTGGTGCGTTTCTAGTCTTTGTTCCATGGGTTCTAATTAAAATAAATGTTTAGCTTTATTAGCATTATAATTTATAATATTTAACAATTTCTATGCATATGGCACATCAGATAAATGTTCACTACTAACTATTTTGGTTGCTAAAAGAGAATTTCTCTCACCTATTACCTTATTATTTGATTTCATGGAGATTCATAATTCTATAAAAGTTATCAAAAATTTTAGTTTGACCATTTGAAGAAGGGCAAAAATCCTAATATACTAAATCCTAATATACTAAAATTAAATATATGAATATTATATTCTTAAACCCAAGTCATATAGCTTATAAAATTGATGTATAAGTAATACAGAAATTGGGTTAAAAAGGGCAGAAGTGTCAACTAATAAGCCACAGGTTTGCATTACTCGTGTGTACAACAGTTGCCAAAGGGTTTTCTTAAGGGAAATTAACTAGGAAAATGGAAAGTCCTCAGTGTCATAAGTGGTTAGTTATCTTATCCCAGTCAACATTTTCAGTTTCAAAGGTCTTAAAGTCATATGTCCAAGACGGTGCCCCTTTGCTCTTTTAAAATTGAGGTAGGCACTCTGTAATTCTAGTCTTTTTCTAATGTCTTCTTGCTTCTTCTCTCTCTAGCATTCCTAGCTGCTCCACTACTCCAAGGTTTTTTAAACTTTTCTAATAAATACTGGTGCAAACTCAGTTTTTAAAATATGCTGTCTTATTGTGGTTCTAGGCACTTTCTTTACCAGACCCACTTTCAGCAGCGTCTGGCCACATTTACCAGGGCTCCTCTGCAGCCCCTGGTTTCTCCCAGCCTGCCACTCTGGCATCTGACTCCATACCAGCTATGTCTCTGCCAGCTACTCTCCCACCATGTGGCTCCTTGCCACCTCCAGCTCACTCTTCCAGGGGCTTCCCTTGACCAGGCCACATGGGCCTGTTTTATCAGTCCACCATTCTTGTCTCTTCCTTCCATTATTCTTTCCTTTATCTCCTTTGCTCATCCTTTTTATCTGTCCTTTTCCCTGCTTCTCATTTTCTCTCCCATGGGGTGGGGTCTTTCAGACTCTGCCCACCAGGGTATTTTGGCACCAATACAATTTTTAACTGCATCACTATCCTGTATCAATATCTCACATTGCTTATGCATGTTCTGATACTGCTTTTAAGAAATAAGCTGACTTTTAAGTAGCTTATGAACACTTCACAAGAAATTGTGCAAATTAAAAGACTTCTTTTAATTCAAATTAAATTGAATTTGAAAGGGGTTCGTTTTAACTTGTTTAGTTTTACCTGAGTGTTAAAAAGTAGATTACTAAAACTGATTTTGCTATTCTTCAGGGAACTTAAAAATATATCTTGAGAACATTTATGTAAATATAAAAACAGAAAGGAGAACATTATAGAATTTCATAGAATATAAAAATTCAGGGGTGAATATAAGGAGCAAAAATAATTTTGCAAATATTTTAAGTACAAAATAATAACTAAATGTAAAGCATAAAGAAAATCCCTACCAATAAATGATTTCTAGTAGTAACAGACATAAAATAACTTGTTGGGATAATAGGAAAAACTAGTTGCATAAGTTTACTAAACTGCAGTAATGTATATGTTTTAATACACCTATATACGAAGACCAGCGTTGAGCAAATCAACATTCTTCGGTCCATAATTTTTAGGCAGATGATACCTGATGGATGTAAAAACCTAAGCTGATTTTATTTGATCCCATCAGCCTTGACATACCTGCAGGCTGACAATATATTTTTTTTCCACAGAAACCAGTCTTGGGTGGTTACCAGTCTTGATCTCATTCGGGCCAGGATGAGTTCTCTTTGGATTACTGGAACAAGGTGTGTACTAGGATGGATAAATGAGCCAAACAGAAGGGTCTAATAGGATGAAGATGCAATAGTGCACCTGTCCTTACATTGTCCTGAAAGTGACCTTAAGAGTGACTTTCTCTACTTTGGCTTAGCTTATATCATTTGCAGGAGAGGTCATAAATTGTGACAGTTTTCTGTGTTTGAGAATCAGATTACTATTTGTCTGAGAAGAAACTGAGAGCAGGGAAGCCTGTTTCTCTTAGGAATCTAGGTCAGAATTTATTCAGTAATGCCACTCAGGCCCTTTAAAGCAATATCTTACATTGTGGAAATACTTTGAGCAAATCCTGATGGTTGTTCATAAATTATATTACAACCTGAAGGGAGAAAAAGTTATTCTGTTCCTTCTTTGACTCCAACTTTTCATAAGGTAAGTCATAAAATTTAATTAGTGACCTCAGAGAAAGGTCATAGTTCTTAAATGCAACTATACCCTTCATAACTTCCAAGTCAATAATAATAACTGAAGATGATGTTAGTGCTTCTAAATTCAATAGAAGTGTCAGGAGCAGTAAATATACAAGAACCACATCCAAATATATAAAAATATATTTTTTGAAAGTCTATGGGTCTTTCTTGGTTTCTGAAATACTGCAAATATTTAGAACTTCAACTGCAGCAAAAAGGAAGCATATGCATATGTCTTAAGATAAGTGATAGTATGGAAATTAAAGATTGCAAGATAAATGACAGAGGGAGAGAATTACAGTGATAGAATAATTTTTTTAAAAGAAAAAAGCAGTTTTAGACATTAAATGTAAACTAATGAGAAAGTTCATAAGCAAATGCATTATGTCTATTTTTAGGTGATCTATTTCTTAGACTATGAAAGAGAGAAATGGAAAAGGAGAGAATTAATGGGAAATTTGCATATTGCTCAGAGGTTGTATAACTATTGCCAAAGCTATGCCAGGGCCTGCTATGCCAACTAATGTGTAAGAATAAAACAGGCATTTAGTAAGGTACTATATGAATGTGAGCCCCAAGTCTGAATGCATGTTGCTAATATTAACAGAACTGAATTTCTAGATACTTTGGGGGCAGGGAAATCAAAGAAGGTGAATAAGTGATGGAAAATAGCGGTGAGATACAAGAAATACAGGGCTAGAATTGGCAGAATTCACTGGATAGAATTTTTAATTTCTAGCTCCACATGGATGTTAGTATGTTAACTTTTTATTTGTTTGTTTATTTATTTACTGTTGAAGTAACATTGTACCATAGCATTATAGAAGTTTCCAGTGTTCATGATTGAGAATCACCATGTTTCGCTTGCTTTTAGTATCAAATAACTGACTAAAATATCTTGATTTTTTTCCTTTGAAAGCTAGGGCCATACATGGAAATCTCCATTTCATCCAGTCAAGACACTTTGATATAGGGGAAAAACACTTTCAGACACTGCATGACTTTTCAATTTTCAAAATAAATAAACTCAGAAATGTCCTGGGGAGTATTAGTATATCAAAACACAGTGCATTTCAAATACCTCATTCAGAGATAAAATATTCAAGCTGGATTATTTCCTTAGCATACTCTATCAGATAAATAAGAGTCTTCTTAAAATACCAAGATTCTCCCAAAAATATTAACACTATACCACAATTGACTATAGCCTCTCCCTTAAATCAGCCCACAGTGTTGTTCATTTTCACACAAAATGACCCTTATTTTGTCCTTTTTTATTTCTTTTAACCATTGTCATAGTTTGAAACTAATCTAGGATTCATAATAATTGATGTCAACCCCTATTTTCTATCTTATATTGGTCAAATCTCTTAAATTTACTCATTAAATGAAATAGCTGAAGGCTGCTAAATAAACCTAAGTTTCTATTATCAATCATTTCCTTCTACATGTATGAATTATCGTAGAAGATAATTCTACAATAAAGGCAGGAGAAATGGGGTGGAAAAATGGGGCAGGAGAAATGGGGTGGAGAGAGGGCAGGAGAAATGAAGTGGAGAGAGAAAACATGAGGAGAGAAGATGTACTTTTCAGGGGCTTATCATCATATAAAGAGAATAAGGTGATTTCTGGTAAAATGAAGAGTGAGTGAAATATAATGATATAAAGAGAGTGAACATGGCCAGGCCTCAAATAGTGAGATTAATGTTAAAAAGTTAGAAGGAAGGGGAGCAGGAATAAACTTATCTGCTACCATTGTACTTGTTAACAGTTTTCTCAAAATCTGTTTGTAAATATCTTCTAGTACAGTGTCATTAACTATCAGTCACTTATGCTAGTCAATGACTTATTACCATATTTACTCCTTGGAACTCTACCATGGAAAGAGAGACAGGAATGGAGCCATTTTTGAAGGAAAGGAAGAATGATGTTCATGTAATTGCAGAACAGTCTTTTCCAAATATGAAACTAATCTAGCCTTAAGATTTACTTACACTAGGTAAACACACATACACATATGCACATGCACACATTGTGATAGCCATAGTGAAAAATAAAATGAAAGGCTATTTGTCACAGTAATTTCCTACTGATAAGTTTGCTAAGACCTTAAATTCCATTTAAGATTATTAGAGGGGCAATGTCAGAAAATAAATAAAGAAATTGATTGAAATTAAATAGAAACATGTAAAACATGACATTTTATTAGGCTGCACAAATTGGGGAAATGACCCCAGGAATTAAAAAAGGGAACTGAGAAAATCAGTAAGTCAGTAAACAGGTATGCCCACAGAAAGGAGAATGATTCTATAAGGAGATATTGGCCAAGAGGTGAGGTGTATATTCAAAAGATTCCCAATATTCAAATACTGTAGTTTCATTGGCAAGACTAATGGGATAATAGATATCAATGTTTTGAGCTATTTTAACTAAGTTTATCAACCAAATATGTAATAATTTTATTTTCCATTTAACATGCCTTCACAAAGAGAATGGGCTTGATCAAAGTGAAAACAGATTTGATAATTATATCTCATTGTAAAAAAAAGAACCAATATTCTGTTACAAATTGATTTTCTATGAGGAAAGAAAGATTTCTTAAGGGATATTCCTTAGCTGATGTCTACAATGTTTATGAAGGCTTCACTCAGCTCAAGGGTCTAGCTGTAATAATGAATAGATTTTTTCATATCAGTATATTATAAGAAATTAAATCTAATAATAATAATAAGAATACTATTGAGTGGGGATAATTTGCTAGAATCTGCTCAATGATAATGTGCTAGAATTTGCTCACTGTTCATCACGTGTAACAAATTCATGTTCTCTGTTTAGACACCAATACTAATTTTCACACTATGGTCTTGTGGAACAGAAATATTACAGTACTTTGCCTCATATCATACAGCTGGTAAGTGAAGAAGGCAGAATTCAAAAGCAGGTAATCTAGCTTCTGTAGCCACATTCTTAGCCACTGTGCCAAAGTGCCTGTCAGCCTATACCCAATGTTTATTGCAGTGCTATTTACAATAACCAGGATATGGAGTAACCCAAATGCCCCCAAAGAGATGAATAGAACAGAATGCTGTGGTATATGTACACAATGGAACATTATACATCAATCAAAAAAGAGAAATATGTCATTCGCAAACATGGATGAAACTAGAAGGAATCATGCTACCAGAAATAAGCCAAAAAGAAAAAGAGGAATATTGGAAGGTCTCACTTATATAAAGGGTAAAGGAAAAACAAACAACAAACAAACAAGAAAAATTTAAAACTAACTCTCAGCAAACAAGCATGGAGCATGAGAGGAGGAGTTGAGATAAGTGGGAGTGGGAAGGGTTAAAATGACTAAGACCATGGTTCATGGGTCATAAGGTTCTGGGTGAACTCTGGGGTAGATTAACGATACAAAAGAAAACAAATAAGCTATAACTTAATTAAAAAAAAAAGAGAAGAAAAAAAAGTACCTTTCAAACAGTGTTTAAAATGCCTAAATCTATCCTTGTGACTAAGAATGACACATAACTGACATAAAGATAAACAACATAAACAACAGAAATTATAATTGTTAAGAATACCTCCAGGTATTCCAGATTTGGAAATCAATTTTTGATTTTGTTTTGCTAAGAAACCAGCAGGAATACTAAGGAGTATGATTCAACGACTCAGAGGTAAGTTCTCTAAACTTTGCTCTGTCCTCCTGTGGACCTCCACTTGTCTGTCTCTGGCTGTTTGCACTGAGTAGTGGAACATTTCCTTGAGGGCCTTTATTACTTAGTCTTAATAATTGATTGTTAATCACTGAAAGAACTACAGCTCTATTTGTCAACCCTGAATGCTCCTATATCTGAAGTCTCATCAGCAACTAATTTTTCCCTCCTTTGGGACCATAATTTTTAATACTGTGATGAGGATGAAATTTTTAAACACTTTCAGTAAAATTTGTTTCTGCTTGGAGTTGGAAATTAAAATTACTCTGCTTCCTTTGTTCATCTCTCAGAAGTACACATCTATTCTGGATGCAAACTGACTCCACCAACCTTATGACTCAATTTTTCTCACTCTTCTTTGTCTGCCTTTACGGCTTCCTCTTCCTTTCAAATTGCACAGAAAATCCAGTTGGGTCAATTAGACACCTTTTGAAGTACACACATCTGTTAGGCATTATCTTTCTATTAGGCTATTTGCACAACCTGTTGGTCTCCCAAATATAGATATGTGATTTTGCTGTAAATCCTTGTCCACTATCAGTTATAATCAGTCTAGCAAGATAACATGGGAAAAATGATACTTGATTTCAGAGAAAAAGTGTGACTGCCAAATACATGAGGGTTGCCAATAACAAATTCTTAGGCGGTTTATGGACAACCCAATATAAGTGACAAACATTTCTCAAACAACAAATGACTTAGGCTCAATAACAAGTGGAATTCAGGTTAATTTATGTAAACTCATAAAGAAGGAGAAGGAAAGGAAATAGAAAAGAAGAAAACGAATCAACAGGAGGGTGTGTGAGGGGAAATTGGACCTTGGTTTTCAGGAGAAGGGAAGCAAGAAGAAAGATATAAAAAGAAAGGAGCAGAGTCTGAGAGACAGACTTTTGGGAGTGAGAGAGACACGAGAATGGCGGATTGGTAAAGAGGAGCCTGGGTGACCAGGCTGGGCAGAAGCCCCCTGGAAGAGTGAGCTGGTACCTGGAGATAGCCAGGGATTTGGAAAGCCGATTATGCAGCAGCATTTGTTGAAAAAGTTTGAAGAACCTTGGGGAAGTGGAGGAGCTCCAAACACTGGAGAGAGAAGATGCAAAGACAGAAAAACAAAGACTGGATTTTGCAGAGTGCCTGCCTCAGGTTTGGAGGGGCAAAGGGACAACATCTTGGACATGTACGTATCTTTGGGTCTTTTGGGACTAAAAATGGTTACGGGGTAAGATAACTGGTTACTTTGGCATTAAGGACTTTTTGTTTGACTTTCTGTTTTCCTGGCTAATTTTTCCTTATTAACAAAATCCTGTTGTTAAATTGCATTTGACTGGTGATTGCTATGTGCAGGTGGTAATAATCTGAACGAACCTGGGCAACAGAAGCTGCATTTTAACAGTGCCGCTTTTTTTCCCCTTTGGCTTGTTGGTTGGCGGTTTCTGCCCTATTTTGACCCATTATCACTACTAATACTACTGTATTTTATAGAGGTAAAATTCTAACTCAGGGGAAATTTTTGAGGCTATGGAATGTATAGCAGATGAAAGATCTGAAAAGAAAGCATGCTACTTGCTTATATTGTTATGCAGGACTCAGGATTGATTTCAGGTTCTTTTTGAAACATCTGTGTACTCGGGTTTCTTTGTATGTTTGAGCAACCTCTCCCTCTTCTCCTTTTCCCTTTCCTCACTTTCTTTCTCATTCCCTTTTATGTCTCTCTCTAGAATGATGTTTCTTAGCACCAAGAAAGTAAAAACAGGGCTTTTCTACTTGGCAGGGTAGCCAATAGAAGTTGAAGGAAGTTTCATATTGGATTCATTTTATGAATACGAAAATTTCACAAATTTTTCAAGTAAAGAATATGATAGGTCAGGAAAGAGGACTAGGAAGGAAAAGACAGAGGTAGAGGACAAAGTGATCAAATCTAAGTGTGGTGTTCAAGTAATTAAATGAGCCTAATATTAATACTTTCCTGATTGTCCAGCTAAGATTTATTTGTAAGTAACAAACCTGAAAAGGGTTATTGAAAGACAGTTATAAATGTTGCAACAAAAATGAAAACATTCCCAATTTAAGTCTTAGAAAAAATAAAATAATTTAATTAGAGGTGTTTTAATGATTAAAATATTTTAATATTAATCACCCTCCTATTGCTAATACACATAATGCAATCAGCAGAGTCAATATGTGTATATTCTTATGATGATAAAGATCAAGACATTGAATTCAATTAAGAGCATTTCACTCTGCTCTAAGCATCTCCCTTGGTCCCTAATTAGTGAGAAGGAAAAAAAAAAAAAGACTTGAATCTTTTCAGATTCATTGTAACAATGGAAGCATATTCAGAGGTTCTTCAAAATTTCTTTACTATTGAAAAGGTAAGACTGAAAAATATGGTGAAAGACAAATGCTCTTGCCATAGATTTTCACAGGCACAGAATGATATTGTGGGCACCGCCCCTTTCTCAACTGGCCATTCTCTGATTCAGTCACTGCAATTTTGAAAGTCCTTCATCTTGACAAGATTGTTGCCGGCTTTCTCTCCTCCCTCCCACAACAGCCTGATGTTTGGTTCTGTTACCTGCACTTCACAACATATACTCCCCCTGCTGCAGTCTCTCTGTTGTAAATTGCAGTTAGACTTAGACCATGTTCTCTAACTGCACTGAACTTGTACTAGCAAGATGACTGAGGTCTTACTAGGATGAGATGAAATATTGGAGTGGTGACATGCACACGGGGGAAGAATGCTGATGTCTTCTACTGGAAGGGGCATGCCTGATCCGTGTTGTGGGCTGACTCTGCCCTTGACCTCCTGAGAGAGGAGACTGCTGGGAAGGAGGCGGAGCTGAGTAGTCATTTTCTGGAGAAACTTTCAAAGGAAGTTAGGCAAGTGGACCTTCTTCCTCTCCTTATACCCAGCTAGTGATCCCTCCCCCTTATCCTGCTGCATAGAATGAAACAATGCTGTATCATTACTACAGAGGGTCGAAGGGCAGTGCCAAGATTAGAGGGTGACAGGTCACACTCTGTGACTTTTTACCCATGCATTCAATTGCAAGACCACTCAGGCTCGGGTAACAACAACAATGGGGTTAATTGTCAGACATACCAATGCTAACAGCTTTTTGTCAGCTATTGGAATAAACCTGTAACACAATAGCTCTTTGATACACCAGCCAAGGTCTGTGGCACTCCTTTCAGTCAATGTAAGAGGCAGGACCAGAGATAGGTATAGTAGCCTGGTCTTTGTGATGGTTTTCATCGTCTTTCTTCAGAGGTTGCTGGATGCTTTTTCTTCAGAAGTCAGCTGCTGACTTTTTCTTTTCAGAGGTCAGGGACCGAATGCCCTAGGCTGGCTCCTGCCCTGCCTTATATCCTCTTTCAGATTTTTATTCCTATAAGCCTGACTGACCATTTTCAATCCTAAGCAACTGAGGAGATAATTTAGCACAAATCAGCTCATTTCTCATTTTCAGTCTGAATTAACTAGTGGAGTGAGTTTGAACCTGATTGGTTCAGTTTTTAGTCCTGGAGTCAGAAATAAAAAAGGGAAAAGCCCAGCCTGGCCTATAGTCTTGTCAGAGCAAACTGATGTGCTCGTTAGCTCCAGGGAACCATGACCAGAGCTGGCCTCACTGGGGCTGAGGGTGGGGAATGTCTACAACTGGGGGCTTAACAAAACCCCCTAACTCAGGGGCACTGAGAGACCATGGCTATCTGGTTTTATGAATAAATTTTACTTTTTTGATGAACCAAAAGCCATTTTGTTTGCATTTGTGGTAGGTGACCCCACCTAGAGCAAATAAGAGAAGTTCTGACAGGGTAACACTTTTACCAGACCCTTTTGCTTAATAAGAGTAATGCCTGTTTATCTCAGTCCCTCTTCCCATGACCTTTTGAGGGCTTGCAGAAAATCTCTATATCCCAGAAATTTTCTTATTTCATCTTTTTATCCTAATTTTCTCTTTTTATTCTGCACATTTCTAATTAATCATTTCTTCTCAATCTTTTCAGAGTTTTGTTCTTATCATTAGATTTCTAACAAACATGTTTATTTGCTTATCTGTTTAACTTTTGTTTTTTATTAAGTCAATTTTCACTCTTGTCACAGAAATATGCCCATAAAAGGGGTAGGTACCATGTCCTCTGTTCTCATTGTACAGGGCTGAGTGGACAAGTAAGCTATTTAATATGGAAGGGACATGCGCTCAAAGGGAAGGAAAAAAAAGGAGGAGGAGAGTTCCGGTCCCTGCATCCTGATTTACTGGGAAGGAGAAATGGGAGGGTGCATACAGAAGAGAGAAATATGGAGACAGATGAGCGAGAGACCTGTGGGGAGGTGGATACTGGTCACTGCTATCTTGATTAGTGCTTTCACTTTGCCTCTTTCCTCTCAACTTGCCTGACCCCATTTGTCCCCTTCATATGGTTCCCTGCCTCAGACTCGTGACGAACTTTTGGACCTCAGTGGCTCTGCTTCAGGCTAACTCTACTTGACTGGGCATTTGCTCATGAGGGAATGGGTAATTTTGGGTATTGGGAAATTGATATCCTTTCTTCTTCTCTCTCTCTATGCACACTAATTTTACTAAAGTTCTTTCACACATATGCTGCTTGCTTTTATGCTCATAGATAGCTGAATCACTTCATTGTGTGTAAGTTTGGGGGTCTCAGGGTATTACTCGGTTACATGTTAACACTTTGACCTTTTATATTATTTTTCCCTTTTCATATTTTTGTATTCCCCTAACATTCCGAGTTGATTTCTTAGCTCATTCACCCCTGCTCTCTTTCTTAGTATGTATATTATGGCTATTCATTTTCTCGCTAAGCATCACTTCAGCTGACACTCTTAAGGTTTAATCTTTATGATCTTATGTTTCATTTCATTCTAATATTTTCTTAATTCTATTTTGACATTTAAAATTTTCCAAATCTCTGGATATTTTAAAGAGAAACTTTTATATTTACTAGACATAATTTGAGAAGGCAAATGACATGATCAGTTCTATGTGTTATCCTGACTTTGTTGTGATCATGAGTGGAATATGACTGGATTGGCTGTTGAAAGCTAAGTTGGAAGATTATTATTGTGGTTTATTTGAGAGAGAATGTTGTTGGGGCACAAAGAAAATCTTCCATATCCCTTAATTGTAGGTTTGACAAATAATCAAATGAGTATCAGACTGATTGATAAGAAGTGAAAAAAGAAATGTAATAATAAGAGGTAAACTCTGTATACATGAGAGAGACCCAGTATGATAGAGCAAGTTGCCACACTCACTTTAGAGCCATCTTAAATAAGTTAGATAAGGGAGGTTAAGGAACAAAGAGGAAGGTCACTTAAGGAAATTTGTTGGAAAAATGAAGATATGCAGATTTAAGTTTCAACTCTCATCAAGAAAAAGAAGTAAGAAGATTAGATCTTCCTGGACATTCCCAGTCCTTAGAGGGTTCAAGTATCATTATCAAAAGCATTTCTACCTAGCCTTTAAAGCACCCCTTTGCACTAAGTCTTGGTCAAAAAGACATATTTTGGGAAGGAAATTTTTGTGCCCCCTGACAGCATAGAAGAGAGGACAGATGTGAAATATGAATTAAATATATACAGGATGAGGTCGGGTAACAATGAAAAACATTAGGTGAAATATGAATCAAATTTGTGCAAAAATCAGAATCCAAGAGTTCCTCACTGATGACTTTTTTTTGTCTTTTAATTAAATGATAAGAACAACTAATTTATATTGGGTCTAAACTCTAAGTTATCTGAGCATTAACTCAGCACTCCTGATTTCCTCCTTTAAGAACAACACAGATACTTTCAGAAATTTAGAAAAACAGACTTTAAATGATATCAGTACAACATAACATCATTCTTTAGGCTAGTCTGATATTCTGAATATCCAGTATGTTCTTTGGGATAGTCTATGAGTAGAATAATCAAACAAGCCAGTAGACCATCATGCTTAAAAGTTGATACACACACACATATAATAGATATATATAGCTCAACTATACATATATATGTAAGAGTACTTGCTTTTAAGCCTTGTGAAAAGGCTCAACATAAATCCTTTTCATTTTCACTTTTTTTAAACCAAATCAAGAGGATTTTAGATACCATTTGCTCAGTATATTTGTTTTGTATTTAATTTTCAACGAAGAAGATGAAGACCATGTATTCATATTAAGGAGGAAAAGGGTTGTTGTTCTTGGGGACAGTATTTTGGATAAAAAGAGGGATACAGTTTCCTTATTTTTTAGTGCATTAACGTTTTCTTTTTTTACAGTAAAGAATCAATCGAGAGTCCATATTGCATGTTTTAGATTTTTTGTTTAGAGGAAAAACTAAAGATACATTTCCAAAGGCTAATGGAAAAGTGAAATTAGGGTGAAAAGCAACAGGATATTTTCTGCCACTTTGTCTTATAGCTTCCTTGCATAATCCAAGGACATTTAATCAGTTCAAATTTGCCTGAATGTAAGAGAACAAAAATTGCTGGAGGTTGAAAGGGATGGGAGGGAACAACTCCAGAGATGGGACTGCAGCTGTAGCTCTCCAATGGCAACAAGTGTTATGGAAATACACATAGACACAATCAGGTCTATGTACAGCAGGAACTTGGGCTTTTGGTGCAAAGAGTAACAGACTTTTCACAGTTGATTTAATTTGCTCATGTTACAAAATGGACTAATGACCATACAAGGGAGTGAAAAAAAAATCTTTAGCTCTATGGAAGTTTTGTTCCAAGGGATCCACTTCTCTAAAAAACTGTGATTTAACCCTAGGATATCAGTACCTTTTAAATTATGAGTGAGAAGGACTTATTTTAAATGAGAAAATTTTCATTTTGTTTTTCATTCAAAGCCTAGTTCAAGTCCCACTCTAATTAGCAATGTAGATGTCAGATGTGTTTGCTAATGAAACCTGTTCAACATGTTTGAAGCAACTATCCTGTAGTCCAACTTGCCAAACCTTGAACCTAGTTTGAAAAATTCCTTGGACAACATTTCTTTTTTTTTTTTTTTTTTACCTGAGACAGAATACAGATCTACTCATCTACCTTGAGTGTCTCCATTCTACCTAATGGAAAATTTCATAAAAAGATAAAAGTTAAAAACAAATTTGAAAGAATTTGTAAATTTTTCATAAATTGTAACTGCAGAAAATTTTTGACGTATAATGCCATTTTTATATTTAGCAATCAGAATTTTAAAAAAATGCAATACTCACAATATAACAAAGTCTGCTATATTAAAACCAAGGAGCCATGCTGTCTTTGTCAAAATACAGTAAATGTTCATTTAGTGAAGTTAATGTATTTTAAATGCCCACAGTTCAGTTCAGTTACAGTTGCCTGTAACTATGGAAGAATGAGATTTTCAACAAATAGTTAAGAGTTTCTCTTTGTTGGTAATAGCAACTTCTGATGTCACTGAACATTTAATTACAGAAAGTTTTTCCTGTATTTCTTCAATTTCTCTTTTAACCTGTGATCTAATGTTAGAGTTTCTTAATTTCACAGGCATCTTATTATGTAAAATAAACACATTTTAGATTGTTGAGCAATCTTATTTTCTTGGTTTGCAATTATGCGTGTCCTGACTTTGAAACTTTATTGCAGATTAAAAACAGATTAACACACACACACACACAAACATACACACATACATGTATACAAACCCTTGAATTTGCTTAGGAAAGATATCCATCAAAATAAATAATTCATGTTGGGATGGACTGAAATCTAGTCTTTTAGGAGGTGCCAACAGATGGTTTACATTTATAGAATGCACACTTGCTGACTTCCAAACAGAAATTAAAATTCATAAAGTATATCATTAGTGCTACTTATAAGCAGCATTATGTTTATGATATGAATTTGGATTTTCCCAGGTGAACAGTTTTCCATCATAATTTTACTAAGAAAAAAGTAAAACAAATTGCTTTCCAGTTACTATTTTGTGTTTTAAGTGTAACATTAAACATTGCTGGTGATCATCCAGCAGCAAAAGCCAATGGGCTCCAAACTAGAGGAGACTGTTGTTTTCATGATATGGAAGATTTTTTTAAAACTCTGAGTTTTCACCATGAAACAATAGGTATTGTTATGACTTATAAAATAGGATAGCTTCTTTAACGTTCATTTCTTATTACATCAATTAGGTTAGGAATTTTCAACCAATATAACTGAGAAATGAGAATTCAGCTTATTAAAGGTCAGGCAACTAGGCATTTTTAGTTAATTTTAGCAAGACTTCGGCCTAAATGTGGCTATTTAATACCATAGAATTATGGTAACATTTCATTTTTAGTGAGCCAACATGCTAACATTTAACTCGGATGAGGTTATGATTAAAATTTGTTTTAAGCCCATAATAAGACATGATTTATTGCTCATTAAAATTTTGTCTATGCAATAGAGAGGGAAATAATGTCAATTATACATTTAGCATGATCAAGAAGTCAAGAAAATCATTAAAAAATATAAGTCTGGGACTTTCATTCACTGAGTGTAGCTAGCGACTCAATCACGTTAACCAAATAAATGACAAAGCTTTTTCAGAATGGCTGTATTTAAACATACCAAATTAAAAAAAATATTAAAGCAGTGAACTGGGCAATGATTAGATGCTCTTAACCATGCTTAACTGCTTTAAATTATGCAGGCAATTGTTTTCATTTTTTTTCTTCAACATGTTGTGTTGCCCAGTGCCAAAATAATCTAGTCAAATATTACAGTGGCAAAAATCTGTCATATCAGTGAAAAAGGAGTCAAGTGTAAATGTTTTGATAAAGAAATAAAACAAGTGTTTAGGCAGGATTTTTCACTTTTCAAGCAGCAGTTTTAATAATGTGCAGATAGCTTTTTCATATTTTCATGCAGAAATACCGAGATGCTGGTATGATTTATTCCAAGCAAATACCATGTTCTCTCTAAATTTTAGTTTTCATTTACCTTATGAGGAAGTTTTAGATAATCTACTCAACCTAGAGTTGGGTTGACTTTTTTTTGTCTTTTTTAATGATTAACTTGATGTGTTTAATTAGGAATAAATTTGTTTTACCTAAAAAAGTGAGACCATAGTTTTATTTGGGGACACAACTGTGAGGACCCCTAATCCACTGACAGTGAATCCACTGGGAAAGATTATGTTCCAAGTTCTCTTCTTGTGGGAAGATAGCAGAGTGTGTGTATATATGCATGCATGTGTGTGTATGTGTGTTTCTAGGACACTTGTCTTTATTTTTTGGTCACATGACCCTCCTGCACACCATTATGCATATGAAACGTTTTTCTCCCTACAGAACTAAAATGTAACATATTTTTAATATGGCTGCATATTCTACTACCTTTGAGAAAGGGTTTGGGGAGCATTGGTAAAAGTTCCAGATTTTAAATGAAGAAAAGCATACAAAAATTAATCTGCAAAAAACCCCACATTATTTATATCTTATCTATTTTCCAATTTAGCTTATGATGATTAAATACAAAATAAGAATGAGCAATATCACCTTTCTTAAAATAGGAGTAGAAAGAAACCAAAATGTATCTAGAATAAACCATATGAGGTAAATCTTGATGTTTTAAGTGAGATATAATGATTTGGTAGCATTTTTTAATATAATGTGTCTTAATTCAATATCTTATCAGATTCTTTTTCTAATAGGGATTTAGTATTTTCAAAACTTAAGCAGCATATTCTATTTGTTAAAAAGTCCTTGAAAACACAAAGCAGAAATAAATTCTTCCTTATAAAAATCCTTACTCCAACAATTTTTGAACAAAGTATGAGGATGGATTATACTTAGTAAAATGTGCTTTACAAGCTATAGAAAAGGTTGAATAAAGCCTGAATTCTGAAGTGAATAATTTATAACATGGATTTTACTTTCTGATCTTGGATTAGGAGAAGGAATAATAAGGGAAGAGTACTCTGAAAGTAAGAGTTCCCACAGTACTCACTGTGTTTGATATTGTCATTCATAAGAAAGCTGACCAAAATTTATTTTTGTACATATTTAGGCTTCATCTAAAGTTTCTGGCCCATAGTTGTCCCAAATGGGGTGGTTTCTTCCTTCATACTGAGTTATAGAGGTGTCTTGCTATGTAAGTGAGATGACTTGTGGAAGCACCTACAGATGGGGGCTAACTTCCCCCAGAACCAATCAATCATGGGATTAGAGATTTGGAACTTTCACTCCTACCCCCAGGTCTCTGGGAGGGGAGAGGGTTGGAGATTGAACGCCATTTGCAATGGCTGGTGAATCAATTATGACTAACTAATAAAGCTCCCATGAGCACCCTAGAAGACAGGGCTTGGAAAGCTTTGGGTTGGATGAACATGTATTGGGGCTAGGAGAGTAGCTCAACTGGAGGGACAAAGACAGTCAGCTTCTTCTCCCAGACCTCATCTTATGCATCTCTTCCTGGGTTACACCCTATTGTAGTAATTTCATGAGTAAATGTGCTTCCCGAATTCAGTGAGTCACTCTAGCAAACTGAACCTGAGGAGAATGTTGTGGAAATCTCTGATTTATAGCCAGTAGGTCCAAAATTCATGTGATGATCTAGACTTGAGAGAGGTACCTAGAGGCTAAAGGAAAGGAATTTATGGGGTACTGTGATCAGTAACCAGGTGGTTAGAAGTACAGGGCAGGGCCTAGGAGTGGAGTTGAAGAGGAGAGCCATTTGGGGAGGCTGAACCCTTTTCCTAATTTAATGTTGTCTCCAGAGACAGTGTCAGAGTTGAGATGAAGAAAGTTGAATTTTGGACACCTTGTAGTGTCCTAGAATTTTTGTTGGTGTGTGGAAAGCCACAATGTTGCATCCATGTTACAACTGGAACTCTTTCACTATTCCAAAGGAATGGTCTGGAGAATTTCTGGAATTAAAGTCAGGGAAACACCACAGCATGTTGAAAAACAAAAACAAAAACAAACAAACAAAAAAAAAACATAAAAAACCCAAAAAGCAAAAAATAATTCAAGAAGATGAAAGTAAACATTCAGATAAGGCACAGATTTGGGATGAGAGATACAGAATTATGGCTACAACAGTTCTGATTTCAGATTAGACCACACCCTATGGACAAGAAGTAACAAATTAGAGGAGACAACCAAGTTATCCAACAAGTCAGATTTTCCCTTATAATTAAGAGGTGACTTGGGTCAAATCCCTTTTACATTAGAGATGAACATAGTAAATTGGAAGAAATATGAGGAGGGGACAGGTGACTGAAAACTGAGTAGTTATACATTTTATGTTAGTTACTGAGCACTATCTCAAGAGATTCTTAAAGAGATTCAAACAAAGCATAAAGCTTTTTAAAGTAGGGCTTACTTTTCTTTTACTGTTTTCTCAGCAGATGAAGGTAAATGGGATTTATTTTTTTTACTTTATTTATTTTTTTAAACAATTAATTTTGTTTTATTGGTGCATTAATTGATCCCCTGATATATGGCCCTCCCTCCTCCCCCCTCTGTATTCCCCTTTTCTGCAGTTTGTTGGTTGGTGAGGTTAATGTTCAGTTGTTTGTTGTTTGGTCCATTGGTTTCTTCCAATATCTGGTAAATGTTCTTTTACTGGGTGAGGACATGAGTTCCTGTGACCTGTTGGCTGATGTTATTTAATTTCTTTTTTTTAATTTTTAAAAATGTATTTATTTTTAATATTAAATAATTTATTTATATATAAATTTTGCATATTTGTGATCCCTGGGGTTCACTCCCCTTTCCCTGATCATTCCTACCCTGTCCAACCCCCACTCCCTGAGCTGTGTACTTCAATTTGGTTGTTGGCTTGTTTTGACTTTTCTTTGCAGCTTCTTTGTTTATATTTCCCATGTAATTGTACTTATTAATTATAGATAAAATGTTTTCTATATACCTGGGCAAACTATGAGTTTACAACCCTACAAGAGCAAATAGTATGCCAATTATCACCATCATGATTTTTTTTATCTTATATTGTCCTCAAAACTAATATGTCTACTACATTGTAACTGCATCTCTCTAAAATATTTTGATGGCTACAAGATGCTGCAATGAACTTTCATTTTTAACATTTATTTCTATCCCCAAAATTACCCAGTGCCATTGTGTCTAGTTCAATAGCTCACTTTCTTTCTATACATAAGATTGCTCTTCCTGGAGCAAGTAGTTTTCTCCTATGTCCAAGTCTTTCCACAGGCTCATCTTACTTCTCTATATTCTGCCTGGAAAAAATTGTTTTTATCTATTTGAAATCACTTCAGATATTACTTTCTCTGGGAAGATCTCTGGGAGGAATACATGTACAAAGCCCTAGCATCTAAAAAAGAAAATATTTTTATGGAGATATCAATATTGATGTCATTGGAAAGGTCCCTATAGTTTTGAAGTATGTAATAGAGAGAATAAAATTCAATTCTATTTTCAAAGTTCATGCATATTATCCAGCAATTAGATTCATAAAGTTCCGTGAGACCAGGGTACCTTTATATTGAAATTCTACTTACCTGGCAAAGGAGTAGATGGTTGGGAATCAATAACATAAGATGGTACTAGATTGCAGTATGATCTTTTGTTAATATGTGATAACATATCAATCCTATATCCAAGTTAAGGAGGGAACCATGAATAGATCAATGTTTTTGTATTCAAGCATTTTCTCAGAAATCTCTCTGAAGTAGTCATAACACTAGCTCCCAGGTTAGCCTTGGTTCCCATGATAAATAAACTCAAAACCAAAAGAAAACACTTCCTTGAAGGACCCTCAGTAGTGTGATTGTGAAGCATCCAGGAATGCTGCTTTATTTTCCAGGCAGGGAGATTCTCAAGTTTTGATCATAGTTAAAGATCCTGCTTAGAAGGTAGGCTTAACTCTTAGGAGTGGTAGGCATCATCATTAAAAAGATGCCTAATCTTAAGAAAACCAAGTAGTTACTACTTTGGCAACTCTAAGTCACCATAAAAGAGATTTAGTTTTTCTTCCTGAGTGACCTTCAGAGAGGTCATATGAAGGATGAGAGACTGAGACAACATGGAAAGAAAGGAAGACCAAACTGTACAGATGCCCAGTGTAGGTGCAGCTGTATGAGTGATCCGCCTGTATACTGTAGCCACTTTTTGCATCTTGATGACCACAGCCATAACCAACATCTCGAAGCGTAGAGAAACAGCCAAGCTGAACCAGTAAATGCACAGAGTTATGGAAAGAAAGTAATTTTTAGTCATCTAAAGTTTAAACCTTTAAAATTTTCAGACTTATCATACATAATAGATAACTAAAATTGAAGCATTGCCAGAAGCTGAGTTTTGTAATAGCAACCAAAATTGTGTCATTGACATTTAATGGAGACTCTGATGAGACTGTTGGTAAAAATTGGGGTGGTTTATTTTCACTTTTTTTTTATTTTTAAGAATCCCCTCCCCTCATTCAAATTTATGTGACAGCCTCTTGATATAATAGTCTCAAATTCATTTCTTTTTATACAAATCAGAGATAATTTTAAAACTAATTGTGATTATATCAAATTAAAAAAACTCAGTGTTACTTTACTAAGCACTGGGAAAGAGTTTTCATTTTCTTATTTTAATTATATATTTTTAATTTTTTTTACATTGCTATCTACCCCACGACACTTCTCCATAGAAGAAATACAAATAGCCAGTATGCATATGAAAATATTTCATTTTCATCCTGGGATTTCATGATTTAGTTTACACCTCCCTCTGGTTTTACCAGTTCGTTGTTTTTTTTTTCTTTTTTTTTTTTTTTTTAATTTTAGGGTCTCTTTACTACATTTGAAAACTCTCTTTTTGCATATTATTTTTAAAAAGTATATTTTGCTTAGTAGACTCAGTTCAGATGTTGCTTATCTACCATTTTAATCCACATTCCTCCCCTACTCTCCTCATACTTTGTTAGTTGGAACAACTAACATTGTTTCTAATATTTTCATATTCCTTACATTTTATTGTGTTTTTTTCACATTTTTTCTTGGCCAATTTGATCCCCACATCCTTCTGGTACTTGTTTTGAGAAATCTCTATCCACTTTCCCAAGACTAAATTAGATGTTCAATCCTAAGGAATCTATAATATACAATCCTTGCCCAAGTGAGTGAGTTTCTTAGGTTATAACTGCTTGTTTATGCCCATCATTCCCCTAAGATTCTCAGGACACTGAAGGCAAGAGCAATATCTATTTCCTTAGATCCTCAGGGTTGCTAATATTACCTGGCATGCAGGTTTTGGTAAATATATTCTGAATAAATGAATGAAAATGAATAAGTGATGAAACCAAATACTTATTCCAAATATATTCATTCTGATAAACTAAATACACATAAGAAGTCTCCCAGTTTGAGAGGTATTTGTGGGGGTTTTAGTTTACCTCTTGCTTTTATTACAGGAGGATTACATAGTAAAATTATTGTTATGGTAAAATAGGGGAGTCTGGTTTGTCAAATTATCTACCCTATTGCCCTTGGCCCAAATTAAGTAGGTAAATGCTGCCAACTACAAGTTAGTGCCAAAAAAAAAAAAAAAAAAATGGCAACCATTTCAATGGTAGCATATTCCTTATGCTCATTCAATTGTTATTTTTACAAGGGTAGTAGCTATCAGGCTATAGAGAAGATATGAAGTTCTTATAGATGATTTTAAAATACTGTTTTTAGTTTGTATGCCTTCAAATTATGCCTAAATAACACAGCTATTTTTGACTGATTGATTCTAAGAATTTTGCTATTACAGCCAAACTATGACATTTTGCATCATATATTTTTAGCAGTTTTAAAAAGAATGAAATGCTTTTCTATTTTTTAAAATGATTTTTTACTTTTGAGTTTCAGCCAAATATTTCAAAAATCCATAGCTCCCAGAACTCAGAAAATTAGGAAGGCCAAATAAAATACATGTGGCTTGCTACTGCACTGTATATTTTAAAGAAAGCTAATAGATCGACTAATTCTTAGAAGAACATCCATAAATCACTGTCCTTGAAAAATGTTTGTAATTACTAAGGCTAGAGAGGATGTCGTTTTGCTATTACAGGTAAAGATGTTTCTGCTACTCTGTTTGGCCTTTTATGTATTTCTATTGAGACCCTAAATATCAATGTATTAAAATCTATCTACCACTATATATCCAAAATGCTCAAAATAAAATGACAACATTGTGCTATATGAATTTATAAACTTACATATTTTTACCATCTGATTATTTTATGCTAAGTTGATTTTTATTACACAATGGAATGTAAACTGGTTTTATTGAATGAACAATGCATTCATTTTTAATGAATAAATACAGCCTCATAATTTGTTTAATCAAATTCCTATGTGTTAATGATGATTACCAATATTAGACTATGTTAATATACAAACAAACCGATGTGCTTCAGTGTAACTGATTTTGTGTTGGAATTTCTTTGTCACATGAACATTACATTTTAAAACCAATTTGATTTGAACTGTAGATGAACAAGTTACATTCTCTTTAGAGATATCTGTAACATATAACATATATTTGGGTAAATGTATCTTGGTGTATCTTTTAGTGGGTGGCAGATTAGAGATGCCACAAGTTTTTTGGTGCTTTTCCTGCTAAGTTTTAGCATGTTCTCAGACTTTCAACCAAAAGAAAATGACAGACTTAATACTATTGTAATTTCTGGACCAATCCTGAGTAGATATGCTAGTATCTAACTTCTGTCTCTAGGAACTAGATGGAGAAGCAGATGGGCCAAGTTGACCTAGCTTTTCAACTCAACCCAGACTTCAGCTTTCCATACTTAGATGCCAAGTGGAGTACCCACCAAGTGAACCCAGTCATGCCACATGGAGAAGAACTACCTGCCAAATTAGTGACTCATAAATTATAATGAAGGGATGCTGTTTTAAGCCTTCAGGTTTGAGTGGTTTGCTGTACAGTACCTAATCAGGACATAAGGTAAGTGATGTGATTCTATGGTTTGACACTCCATTTTGTGACTCAGCAAATTATTTGAGAACTATTCTATTACCCAGGTTATAATAGGGTACACATTTAAATACCACATAATGATTCAGAAGAGCATATACAAATATTGGAACTATTAAATCTCTAGTTCTAGGACTAAAGGAAAAAGTCAAGACTGCCGGTCAAATATTACCTTATTTTTATATTTTTGTTGGAGATAAGTCTGGTCTGTTAGCTGTTCTAATGACTGAGTAGACTACCCGATGTTTAAATTTAAGCATATATGTTAAACAACAAGGTAACACACATACGCACACTAGTACTTCTCGTATATCACTAAATTATAAAGTGTTTTTTAAATTGTCTTATAAAGATTCCATAAGATAAGCAATGAATTCATCCACCACCCACAGGCAGCTGCTTCTGGGGGAGAATTAATCTACAATAGCAACAAATAAATATAACAAAAATGGAATGAAAAACAACATAACGCATTTTAGTATTCATATATATGTATATAAATATACAGAGATACTTCAAGCATATGCAAGATTATTGATTTAGACTGCAGTCTGAAGAGTTGCCTGAAGAATTTGCAGAATAACAACAAGAAAGAGAAATTCTTGGTTCATTTGTTTTCTTTTAAAATTTAAAAATGAACTAGTGCAACTTAAGAAATAAATGAAATAAATATGGTAGAGGAAATCTTTGGTGATTCCTGGCATTGCTAATCAGTTTTGGGAAAAAATAATTAGCATTGCTTTTCCTTTAGAAGAATTGTGAATCTTCTGATTGATCAGTTTAACCCATTTAACCTTGACAAAGTATAACATATTTAAAAAGCCAAAGATGCAGAAAATCAGAAAGGGAAATTTTTCAGCTTCAGAAAGATGGCTAAACATGAATGTTGCTGTTTCCTTAAATATCTGATGACATGAACTGCAAAGAAGTCACTGACCACACAGGGGTTTCCTTTAATCTTTAACTTCCTTTTCTTTTGTTGCCATAGAACTTGCTCACACCATATAGGCTTAACTTTGCATGCATCTACTAGAAGGCCCCAGAAATTAGACACAGCTGTCTAATTGGGCTAGTTTGTTTTCAGGACTGAAAAGACTGGTTTCATGAAATAACCGAACAACTCAACAACCGAATCATGGAAATTCTTGAGACTTTCCAAAGGTGGGAGTAAAAATCTGTCACCTCAAAACATGCCTTTGACAAAAGGTTTATTTGAGGGAGGGGTCTTGAAGTCTGGGTACAAGTTTCTTTTGATGTTCATATCTAAACTTTTCTCTGAAAGGGCCTACTTCAATTAAGACCTACTCCTCTTATCTATTTTCCCTGGAATATAGACATACCTCTGTATTCCCCAGTAAATGCTTGAGTTGACTTCCCTTTCCTTCTTAGCCTCTCTTGTCCCAGATAAGTTAGTTAAGATATCATATAGAGTCATCAATTACTCAATCACACTGTCCCTTTCCTATAGGTTAGTAGGGATGCGAATCAAGAGAAGTATGGGATTATTTCCTTTGCAGGTACTCACAATGCAATTTACTGTACTTCTTTTAAAAATGTGAGTATTTAAAATACAATTGAAACAGACTATCCTCATAAAACAAGGAAGCATAGTACCTCCTCATTGAGTGCCCAGCCCTCGGACAAAGCAGGAAACGCTCCCGTCATACTCTACCATGCCAAGGTGACCCAGGAGAAGTGAGCAACACCTAGGCCTCTCTCAGTGCTACAGACCACCTCCTAAAGTGTGTGCCCAGCCCTTGGACAAAGAAGGGAACACTCCCATCTCACTGTACCATGCTGGACAACCTGGGAAAAGTGAGCACTGACCCAGGCCTCTCTTCCACACAATGCCACTGGATGGCCACCCACACCATACAGGCTAGCAGCACCTTTCAGCTGGTACTGAACTCCAACCCTAAAACACTGACACCCCACCTTAGAGCTGGAATCTTCAGACACTGCAGTATAGGCCCAAATAAGAGCATGTGAGGGAGAAGTGTCAGGCACTACACTTCTATTCCTGCTCACCAACCACTACAGTCCATGAACTTGGAAAATACTTCCATAGCCCAGCAATACCATCAAGAAATAGTGCCCACTGGCACCAGTGACGCTAGCACAGCAAAGGCAGAGCAAATCTACAAGGACTGAGATCATACCAGTAACTTTCTCTGACCATAGTGGCATCAAACTAGAAATAAATAATGAAAATAAGGAAAGGAAACCTCCCATTATATGGATACTGAAGCCATCATTATTGGAAAAAGAGTGGGTTAATGAAGAAATCAAAGAAGAAACAAAGAAATGTTTTCAGATGAATGATAAGGAGGATACAACTTTCTGGAACATATGTGATGCTGCAAAAGCAGTAATAAGAGGAGAATATATAGCAAATCAGTCCCACACCAAGAAGTAAGAAAATACCCTAAGAAATAACTTAATCTCACATTTGAGAGAACTAAAGAAAGAACAAAAGTAAAACCCAAAATTCAAGCAGAAATAAATGAAATTGAAGTGAAAAAGACAATTGAAAAGATCATCAAAACAAAATGCAGGTTCTTTGAAAAGATAAACAATGTAAATAAACCTCTAGTGAGGCTCATATAAAAGAGAAGAGAGAAAATGTAAATAAGAAGCATTATAAATGAAAGAGGAGAAATTACAAAGAAAAAGCAGAAATACAGAGGATAATAGAGGTTATTACGAACATCTATAGGCAAGCAACCTTAATGAGATGGGCAAATTTTTAGAAGCGTACATCCACCCAAAACTGGATAAAGAAGACAGCGAAGGCCAATATCAAGCTGCAAAATTGAAATTAATCAAATCCTTCCACAAAACCAAAAGGCCTGGACCAGATAGATTTACATACAAGTTCTACCAGACGTTCAGAGGCAAACTGGTGCCTAGTCTACAAAAACTCTTTCAAAAAATAGAGAAAGAAGGAATACTGCTAATACATTCTATGAAGCCAAGATAACACTAGTACTAGAACCAAGCAAGGATAACATACAAAAAGAAAACTATAGGCCAATCTTCTTAATGAAACAGATACAAAAATTTTCAACAAAATCCTAGCAAATAGAATCTAACTATGCATTGAAAAGATAATACACCATAATCAACTGGGATTATCTCAGGGAAACAACCATGGCTCAACATTCAAAAATCAATTAATGTAATCCAACACATCAACAAAAAGAAAAATAAAATGCACCTGATCATATCAACAGATGCAGAGAAAGCATTTGACAAAGTACAACATCCATTTGTGATAAAGACCCTTGAAATAATAGGGACAGAAGGAATGGATCTTCACATAATAAAAGCAATATATGACAAACCCACAGCTAATATCACCATAAATGGAGAAAAACTGAAAGCCTTCCCTCTGAGATTAGGAACAAGACAAGGCTGTCCACTCTCACCACTACTTTTTCAATATCATTCTAGAAGTCCTAGCTAGAGTAATTAGAAAAGAACATTTACGTCATCCAAATAGGGAAAGAGGAAGTAAAGTTATCAGAGTTTGCAGATGATACGATAATATATCTAGAGAATCCTAAGAATTCTACAGAAAACCTAATGAAAATAATAAACCAGTTCAGCAAGGTAACAGGCACAAAATCAATACACAAAAATCAGTATATATATATATATATATTCACACATATATGTTTAATCAATTAAAAAACTGAAATAATTAAAAAAAAATAAAAAAAACCCAAGGAGTATAACATTTAAAACACAAGCAGGATATTTTGATAAATAAGTTATTTTATGTATTACTTCTAATAAGGAAGGAATTATTGAAAAATAATTGGAACACTAGGTAACTCACTTTAATGGTATATCTGTAGGAAATGATGGCAGTTCATATATTAATTATCTATTATAGGTAACAACCTTTGAACATCAGCTTAAGATACCCAACAGGCAATATCTCAGAGTTTCTGTATGTCAGGAACTGCGAGTCATTTAACAGGATGATCCTGATTCAGCATCTTTCATGAAGTTACAGCTCAGCTGTCACCAAACCTCTGAAAGTTGTTGGGACTGACAGTAGCTTCTTGACAGTTCACTCACAGGGCTACTGGCTGGAGGCCTTAGAACCTCACTGGCTGTCACCAGAGGCCCTAGTGCTTTGTAGAGATCTATGAAGGTGTCTCAACAGGGGTACTTCAGTTGCAAGGAAAGACATATCACAGAGAAGGCAAGAAGCTTTCTAAGATTTGTTTTCTGCTATTACGCACTTCAATTGTGATTTAATTCATTCATTAGAAGTGATTCAGTGAGTCCATGCTACATTCAGAAGGAGGATTATTTCCTACTTCTTAATGGGAGCAATCTTAAATTCTGGACACATTTTAAGACCAGCACAGATGAGCTCAAAGATTCACCAAGAATCAACCTCATTGGTGTGTTTGGTTTCAAATTCAATATAATTTGGCTCTAACTAGTACAATTTCATGGCTTGGGTGAATTGAGATATAGTTCAGAATGCCAGTCTTTAAAGTGTTTTCTCTTAGTTACCATTTCTCTTACTCCAATTCTTACAAAAATCAAATATATCCCCTCAAAATTCAACTCCAAATACTGACATCATGGGAACAATCGAGGTCAAGGTGTTAGCTAGATCAGAAGATATAATGCAAGGCTGAGAACCACCAGTACTGAATTGCAGTTCATGGATTTAGAAACTTCCTATTAAGATGCAATTCATTTTTTGTCTTTATTTTATTTGTTAGGGAATTTTGCTTTCATGCCTGAGAAATACTGAAACATGATTTGTATCCAAAAATCAATCTTAAACTCATCTAAAAAGAAAACTTTATGAAACATTTTCTTTATATAGGGAGCAAAAATTTAATTATCTCAACTAAAACTCCTATAATACTCCATAATATAGAGAATTAATAGGTGGGCATCAGAGAGAGGTGGAATTATATTAAACTTGTGAATTTAGGGTCATGCAATCCCATGCTTGTCACTAAGCTAATTATTAAAATCTTTATTGTTAAAAGATGAGGGCATTTTTCAATGTACTTCTTGGGAAAGGATGCATCTGGGTAGTTGTGAAAGCAGAAAAGTAAAGTTGATAAAAGTGATAAGCCCAGCTTCAGGCTTCACTCTGTTTCTCTCTTAGGCAGCATATCCTGCCTCTCAGGACACCTCCATATTTCACACACCTGTGCTGCATTTCCTACTTTCACCTGAACAGCTTACTCTGTTTATTCTAAGTTTTTGCTCTCTTACAACCTTTGTTGACACTTGGCCTAGCATCACTTCTCTACATGCAAGGATTTCTTTTTTCTACTGATCACACACCTATGCATTGTTATTACATTATTGTATATCCTAAGAGATCCTGCTACCATGTCACTGTGAACCATCATCTTAATCTCTTGTGCTCATCCCTCCCCTGATTTCACTCTTCCTCCCCTACCTCTTGCTGAACACATTAGATCTGCTGTCAGTTTGTTGGTTTTAACTTTTTTTTGTCCTTTTGTTAATGTTTTTTTCTATATCCCACATGTAAGTGAGACCATCTGGTATTTCTCTTTTTCTTCCTGGCTTCTTTCCACTAGCATGATTCCTTCTAGCTCCATCCATGTGGTCACATGTGTTTGCTTTTTTGATTGCTGAATAACATTCCACCACATAAATATACAACAACTTTCTGATCCATTTGTCTGTTTTAAGACATTTGCTTTGTTTTTATATACTAGCTATTGTAAATACTGCAGCACTAAAAATAATAGTACAGGTTTCCTTTTGAATTAGTGTTTTGGTATCTTTTGTGTAGCTTACCAGAAATGGAATTGGTGAATTTAATGGTAGTTCAATTTTCAGTAGTTTGAGGGTCCTTCATATACCTTTCCATAGTGACTGAATGAACATTACATCTTCTAAGTCTCTGCTTAGCTGATCGTCTGTGGCATGCGGAATGGCTTGGGCCATTCCCTTCTTTTCAATCAGTTATCTCTGATCAGACAGATAGAGACAAGAGTTGCAACACATGGTTTCCAGGAAGAGATGTGGCAAATCTACTCTCAGAAGAGCGTTTTTGGTGGCACAGGTTTCTGAATTCTTGTACAACAAGTAGAATGTAAAACAGATAGATGAATAAATATGAATACAATATTTTAGTTCTATTTCTTTTACTGATTTCTCCCATATGACCTTGAGAAAAATATTTTATAGGCACATTGTCTTCTCTGTCAAAGAGAAATTCATTTGTTCATTTAGTAGACAAACATGCTGAATGTTTATTTTCTATGTAGCCATTTTCTAGAACTTGTGAGATATAGAAAAATGATTAAATTTCTCTGCCTTTAAAAGCTTTTAGTGATTAGTAGGAGGCATGTAGCATGTAATAAAACAAGTAAAATATAAGCTGGAAAGTGACTTAAAAAGTTTAAACATATAAATGTAGCTTGGTTCATATGAGAATAAGATAAATAGGAGATAACATCTTTTTTCTTCTTTTTTATTTCTTTTTAAATTTATTTATATATAATTTCACAGCATTGTAATTTCAAGGATTTGCCCCCCCCTCCCTGCCTTGCCTTCCCCCCCTTTCCCTCCTGTTCATAGTTGTGCGCTTCATTTTGGTGCTTAGCTTGTTTTGACTTTCCTCAAAGCTTTTGTTTATTTTTTTCACTATATCCCATACATAAGTGAAACCATTTGGTTTCTGCCTTTTTCTTTATGGCTTGTTTCTGCTAATATGATTTCTTCTAAATACATCCATGTTGTTATGAATTCATCAAATTTGTCATTTTTAATTGATGAGTAATATTCCATCATGTATATATACCACATTTTTTTCATCCAGTCATCTGTTTTGGGGCATTTAGGTTGTTTCCATGACCTTGCAATTATAAATTGTGCTGCAGTAAACATTCTGGCACAGGTGTCCTTTTGTACCCACATTGAGGTCTCTTTTGGGTAGATTCCCAAAAAGAGCAATTGCTGGGTAAAATGGTAGTTCCATTCTCATTAGTTTGAGGGTCCTCCACCCCCCTTTCCATAGTGGTTGAGCTAGTTTACATTCCCACCAGCAGTGTAGTAGTGTTCCTTTCTCTCCACATCCTCATCAGCAATTTGTGTTGCCTGTTCTTTGGATGTGGGCCATTCTTACTGGTGTAAGGTGGTATCTCATTGTGGTTTTGACTTGCATTTCCCTTATTACTAGTGATGTTGAGCAATTTTTCATGTGCCTGTTGGCTATTTGTATTTCCTCTTTGGAGAAGTGTCTTTTTAGTTCTTCTCCCCATTTTTTGATTGGGCTTTTTGTTTTGCTTTTGTTTAGTTGTGTGAGTTCCTTGTGGATCTTCGTTATTAAACCCTTATCACTCATGTGCAGAGCAAAGATTTTTTCCCATTCGGTTGGGCATCTTTTATTTTTTTCTGTTGTCTCTTTTGGAGATAACATCTTTTTTATCTTAGAGAACTGATAACATGATCATTGGTATATATGGACATAAGCTCTGAAAGGCAAAGTCTGTAGAGACAAATTTTGAAAACAAGAGCTCTATAGAAACATAGGCTTTCTTATGACTAAGCAATAAATTAGAACTTGATGACCTCTAAATTTTAAAAGCTGCTTCAAATTATTTTAATGGTTATAAGACTTTCAGATCTTTTTTTTTAAAGCTAAATTTAAACTTATTTTCTTTAATGTTTTAACAGTTATTGGAACTATAATTCAAAGACAAAGAATAGGAGGAACAAATGCATTGGCCCAAGCCACACACTTGCTGTTTGCACAATCTTGTATGAGTCTTTTAATTTGCAAGGCTCAGTCTTCCTTGAAAACATGAGATGCATAGACCAAATAATCTGATACTATAGCCCTGTGATTTTATTGAGTCTGGTTCAATTAGTCAAAGAGTTACCTGTCATTACAGAGACTGTGGTGTAAACATTTTAGCACCAAACCACAATTTAATAATAGGACGCAAGAGCCACAAAGTCTCCTATTCTGTTCCATTACTAATTTATTAGGGGCTAAAAGCTAGTGAACATAGGATCGCAGGCAGACAATGGCACTTTTTTTTTGGGGGGGGAGGGGACAAATGAAGCATCATTTAAAGTGAAAATGTTGCCATTGTAAAATAATAGAAAAACCACATGACCAGGCTACCCTGAAAAAAGAGTACTACCAAAAAAGATGTTCTTTAGGCTTAAACACATTAGTTTGTAGTTATAAGGGGAAAAAGAAAATAGCTTCCAAAATTTGTATACATTAGCACTCAGCATGAGCATGCTGATGCCAGTTGGGAGTTGGTAAGGGGGGAAGTAAACCATGATTTTGAAAAATTTAACAATGTTCTTCCTATTCAGTACCAAAACCCAACATTGTGTTAATGTTAAAGAAAGCAGAAGATATACTTTGTGCTTTCAACTATTTGGATTATTGAAAGGTCAAGCATACAATTCTATTTGTTTTGAGTGTTAGCAATAAGATCAGATGTCTTTTACCTTGTACCATACTTGACTTAAAACAAGGATTTGAGCATACAGTATGTACATATGTGACATAATTGAATCTGATTTAAAGGACAGCAATGAGACTAAAGAACTAAATAACTCTTGTCAATTGTTATTTATAAATGTCAGAGATGACACACGATGATAGCAAGTTTATTTGGAGAGAGATGAATTAATAGCCTGTCAATTTAAAAATGTGAAAGCTACATGTGGAAGTAACTTTCTAATAATACAATCAGGTTAGTAAGGCTTTTGACACAGATTCGCAGTACTAAATTTCTTTAATTGTGAAGAGCTATATATAGAAATCATAGATTATTACCATATTTATTTACATATATCATCACATCTGTGTATGTGTAAAATGATAAGTTGGAAGTAAAGTCTCATATGATAAAAAGAATATGTTCTCTAAATTTTATAGATGACTAGAAACTATGAAAGCACTTAAATATTTAGATTAGAAAAACATTTTCTAATCATTTTGCTTTTGAGATTTACATCTTTAAAGGAGCTATGCAAGCAGTTGCTTCATGATTGCATCAGTTGTGTTTGGCAATCTTATTTCAGATGTGACAACAGAGTAAGAACATGAAACTGATGATCATGTGTTGTTAGGTATCGGTTGCTACTAGGAAGTGTTCTGACTTAATCCTTCCCCTCTTCCTTCTTTTTCTTTTTAATTAAAGTTATTTCTTACAACTTTGTTAATTTTTGGACAACATTTGTTTAAATACTCAAAATACTCAAAATGTAATCCTGTAATTTTCCACCACCACAGCACCTGTGATCCATCACCATAGTTTCTTTGCTTTTTCCTCCAGTTCTGACCCCTCTTCCTGACTCTTCCTGTGGTTTCACTTTTATCTTTTCCTTCCCTGCTTTCTCTCCCTCTTTCCCTTCCCCCCTGCCATCTTTTTACCTGTTCACAGTGAAGTGTGTACACATGCATACTATATATTTGTGTGTTAGTATTTTCTAATTTCACCCAAAGATGAGCAATATGATAATATCTAGATTTTAACTATTCTAAAATTTTACCTTCAGCATTGTTTGGCAGAAGGATTTAAATCATCACAAGTAGATTTAATACTTAATCATTTTAGCTGGCACAGTGACCCACAACTATAATTCCAGCCTTGGGAGGTTGAGGCTAGGAATCACTTGAGTCTGTGTGTTTGAGACTACCCTGGGCAACATAGCAAGACTAGTCTTTGAAAAAAAAAAAAAAAAAAAAAACCTATTCATTTTGTGGAAAATCCTCCTAGCCCTCAACAGCAATGTCCCTCTTTTGATGGTCTTGGGGCATTTTGGAGGGACTTTCGTTAGTATGTGAGCATCATAACTCACCTGCTGAGTTGGAAGAAGAGTATAAAACTTGAAGTAGGGGAAAGCCCATGTGGTTCTGACCCCTTGTCCCTTAAAACAATGTGACAATCCCAAAATTATATTCTTTTTATGCAGGAGTTTCCTTGCTTTGGAATGCAATGACCAGTTCTGGGGTTGGCAATAATTTCTCAATTTTATCTTACTTTTCCTCTTTACAACTAATCCTATCTTCATCTATCTGGTCAGAGTTTTTTACTAAGATGCAAACTTCCCCAAGTCACTTCTGACTAAAAATTCCAACAATTCCTCTTTATCAAAAATATAAATTTGTCATCATGGCATATAATACACTACATGGATGGACTCTTCTTCAACTGTCCCTATATAGTATTTAGAAGTTGGTACCTTTGTTCATAAACACTATACTTGTTTTGCACAAGACACTGTGTGTGTTTGTATTACAAAACCAGTTTCTTCTATGTTCAATGGTCTCCACTGACCTAGATACATTTTTCATTTAAACAAAAAGCATATTAGACATCATTAACTCTATCTCCTTGGAGCAAAAATAATACCTTTTATGTTACCATTGCTTTGAATATAGTTAGTGGTATGTTTCTCTATATTGCATTATAATTTTCCTTTGTCTTGATTAGTTTTTCAATATGCTTCATCATCTTACTTTGAGGAAGGTGCCGTACCTTATAGATATTTCCATTTCCAATTCTTACCACAGGTCCTGACATCAACTTGTCACTTAATAAAAACCTTTGCATGAAAACTTGTTGATGGAATGTTTAATTATGGCCATTTATTTTCCGGCAATGGAACAAAAGATCCTTGGCCATAATTCGAAATGAGCTTATTTCTTTGGCTAAACCAGGCTTACACTTAAATCTTTCCACATTTTTCCCCTCTAATTGCTTTTCATTCACAGAGAGGAAAGCAACATTTAGCAAACACTTAATTGCAGCATGTGTAGAATGAGTCAGATGGCATCCATGTGTGGAAATTTTAATAGTTTCAATTCACAGAGTCTCTGCCTGCTGTAACGACCAAGCTTCCTCTACATTTGATAAAAGAAAGAAACAGCTAAAACATATAGTATCTCTTAACAAAATCAAGCAGCATTTCTTAATAGTCCTTAGGAAATCCACAATGTCAATTATGTCCTACCAGAAACAGATTAAAAGAATTCCAGAAGTTTGGAAACAGATTTCCAAAGCTAGTTCAAAATGATGATGAGACTAATCGAATGCTAAGTCAATTCAAATTGTAAGTTGCCATTTAGTCATGTCTTTACAGGTGAGTTTTTAATTCCTAATATGTAAATAGTAATTTCTTTTTATTGTGGATGAATGTAAGTAAAAGAAATCTGAAATCTCATTCACAATTTTAATAGTCTCATAGCGTGTAGAGTGAGAACTCTGATACAAAAATAATTTTAATTCAAAAATTAATGATGTAAGTGCATATTACTGTGATGTTAACAGTTAAGGCTTTTTTATTTCCTAACTTAAACAGAGTTTTATGTGCTCTGACCCTGCTAATAACTGCAGTTTCTCATTTGGTGGCAGAATTTTTTTTTTTGATGAATATACAACAGTTCCCCATTCCCTATAATAAACCGAATAAAACTGTTTGCTATTCTTACTGAATTATATAACTATTATTTTACATCCTATTCACTCCTCCCAAATGGGCTTCTTTTAATTGGTAAATATTTTTGATGTCTTTTCAAAAAGTAAATTTGAAATTAATAAAGATATGGTAAAGTATGAAAAATCAAAGTACTACTTGATAGAATACTATATTGCCACTGGAATTCTAAAGATCTATATTTATGGTTTGAAGAAAATATCCAGGATGTATCATAAAGTTAAAATTTTAGTTTTGCAATATTATATACAGAGAACTGTTTCAAATTTTTACGTGTATGTCTCTCAAATTAGAACTGGCATACAACATGGCATACAATATACTTTATGGATGGACTCTTCATCTGCATTTATAGTGTCTTTATCACTTGGTGGCTTTGTTCATAAATATCAGATTAATGTTTATGTTCACATAATGAAGGAAATATTACAGGAGGAGAATAGACACTAAATTATTCGAGGGATTATGCATAGATCATATACTCTGAATTAATTTTACATTTTCTTTGGCTCTGTTTTTATTATTACAAAAATAATAATCATGAATATTTAGAAACAAATGATGGTCACTCTGTTAAGATCTTTCATATGGATTTTCTTAGTTAATAGAACTACCAAAAAATAGAACTACCAAAAAAGCTATTGTAACGTCAGTTATATATACGGATTGTTTTAAATTGAATCACAGGTAATATAGTTTAAGTCTAACTCCAAATATATGTATTTCATTGATAGACTCATATACATATTTTCATCTAATAAAGTTCCTAAAATGGACTGTCATTTCATAGATGCTCCTGAGTTGAACAAGATATGAATTTTACTACTTTATCCAGAGGTAAGCATTGACAATTTGTGCCACAATTTCTACCATGATAGAGGGACTGAAAAGTGCTAAGGTTGCAAAGGGGTAGGAAGGATGTAATAATTAAGTAAGTAAGTAAAAGTCTCATAGATAAGATGTCTTTCTACAGGATATTTACATTGCTCATCCTTTTGATCTTTTCAAAGATATTCCAAGCCTCGCAGCCTGAATAAGGACAAAGAGTTCAAATAAACAATGCTTTAGTAAGGAGGAAGGGAGTGCTATTTTCAGATGAAAGTCTCATAGAGAACTTATTGTATGATGAACCCACTGGGCAGTTTTCACTGATAGCTATATTAAACTGCATCTGATAATTAAGATTGTGCATTAGTTGTAAATCAATATGTGCCAAAGGATATATTAAAGGCATTTTATTTTTAAATCAACTGTGATATATTTTTCTAGAGTGTACATTTACATATGTGGAATGAAGTTATATAAAGAGTTTAGAGAAGCAAAGAGCACCTTTATGACACAAATTCACATCTAATATATTTGAGAAATCCTTGGATTCAATAGTCTTAATGGCAGTCAGCTTCAACACTTAAATATCACATCTTTTTTGCTTTAACATTTTTTAAGAGAACTATGTTTGGGATTTTCTTTTCGTTATTGCTAGAAATTGTATGCATCAATGAACCAATTCAGGTTTTCATTATTTCTGTTTTTTAATTCATGTTAGAAGGTGACAGCAGTTAGATACTTGAGATCCCCTTTGTTGACTGAGTTTGTACTGTCAGATATCATTAATTAGGGTACAGTGGAGCATTCTCTGTAATGAACATGGGGCATTCTCTATGAAATTCATCTTATACAACATACAACACCTGTGGGCATTTCTGTCCAATGCTGGGCAGTATCACTTTCTTCCATCTGAAATGTAGGCTTCACTACACATGAAGACAGAGTACCTTGGAAAACAGAGTACATATAACTGGCAGACTTAAGGAATGACATAGTTTCCCAAGTTAGCATGGTGACAATATGAATTTTATGGTATACAGATTTAAATAGTAAAGATTATTGGGAAAGTGTTATTGGGGAACTATCATTTACTAAAGGATACCAGAGCAGTGAAAAATTGGAATAGATTTTAGAATCTCTTATGGTAACTACTGATTTTTAAAAGAGGGATGAAATCAAAATTGGGAGTTGGGTAAATGTTCTTAAAATGAAAGCGTTTGCTTATAACTGACTTGGTCACATACTTCTCATTACCCTAAATTCTTATTTTTGTAGTATTTTAAATATGTCCTAAAATGCATTTTTTTTTCAAATTTTCTGGATAAGAAACTTTCATAAGTTCACTGAACATTAAATGTCTGGATAATTTCTGAGATTCCAGACTGTGTTTCAAAAACTGCAGTTATAAATACATAAGCATATTATAACTTAACATATTTTAGTTATTATTAGAAATATAAAATATGTGCCAAAACTTGAGACATTGTTAGAAAAATATTTCAATGGACAAAAAGACACCAACAACATAAAATATTCTCCACCTGCAATGAACATATTAGCTACTTATGGGCATATACTACCTTTCCTGTTTGTCACACCTACATATATAATGTTATATACACATATGGACAGTTAAAAGCTGTTTATTTTTGTATGTGTGGGGTGGAGGGAAAGTGGAATCATGTGATCTCTACCATCTCTTTCAGCATTAAAATTCTGACTATGATTTAAAATATACATTATTTTTGTCCATTAGAAAAACAGATTTGTTAACTTTTTATTACAGTGGAATGCAGTATTAAGAAACTACAGCATCTAAAATTCTAATATGGCATAGAATAACTGTTAGATTTGAATATGTTGAGTATCTCTGACAAATAAAAAATCATACATTCCAAGACTCTATTGGTTCCCTAGCCCTTTGTTCTGTTAAAATTTTTGAATGGATATTTTACTTCTCTTCTGTTAGAATGTTTAATTTGATGAAGTGGGGTTAGTGATACCATCTTTTCATATATGATGAAAAAATCTTTTCATATATGATAAAAAATAATGATATTTTTTATGTAAAAAGTTATAGGAACTTTTATGCCATTCTACATTCCTAGTGGTACAGTCAGTATTTAGTAAAGGAAAAAAAGAAATGCATGCTGTTCCTTTGCATACAATAATCTACTGTTGCTTTTTACCTACTTGTATTGCATGGTCTATGTGACAGAAAAAGAGATTCAGTCATTGTGAACACATGGTTAGTGTTGACAGCCAATGTAGCATTAGATCATCAGCAGAAATACAATGACAAATGCTAGACTTCAATCATAGGTTTAGTGAAGCACCTTTTAAACTAGGTAGTGGAGGAGTGAGAAGGTGATTATAGGGATCTTTGATATGAGGTTCCAGAAATAGGGTCTAAGGAGCTCAATATCTTTAACAAAAGTATATCTTGTTATCAGAAGCAACTGTGAAGTATTTCTGACAGTTGAGAATTCTAAACACAATTGCTTATCATTGTATTCCCTCATTTCTACATTGGTCAATTGGGATACACTGCATCAACTAATGGAAAGGGAACTGCAGAAGCAGCAAGGATACTTCATTTCAGGAATAACAGAATGCTTAGTAAACTTTTTTAGAAAAAGATTATTATGCTATTGGAATCAGAATAGAGGAAATGTGAGCACTATGTCTGATTTGGGAAGATGTTTACAGATATGAAATAAATTATACTTGACACTTGAACTGATTGAACAGATTTGAAGGTGTTAAAATTCCTGATGTGATAGGAGGATAGGAGGCCCTCTCTGAGTCCCCCCCCCCACAACTATAGCCCTAGACTGCTATAGCCTGAGAAAGGTTATGTTTTATTTTATGGCAATATTCAGTGCCATGCTGCTAATGCTTTCGATACTCTGATTCATACACTGATTTCAAATTTCTGTTTTGAAAAGAATTCACATCAATATTAATTGCAAGGATATATTCAGTATTCAGACCTAATTGATAATTGCTGTCATTTACTTCTGACCAATTACATATTCTTGGGTATAAATTACCCCTTGGAACTGTAACCAATACCCTCTTCTATTTTCCTCTATGCAAGTTTGTATTATATTTTTCTGTTTCACTTTTAGCAATCCACCTTACTTCTACCATCCTTTTTACGTTCTTTACCTTCCTCATTTTTTCCTTGTAGAGTAGCCAAAGGCAGCCTTAGGTTGTTAGTCAGATTCCATGGGCAATTCCTTCAATGTTTTCATTGTTTACATGAAAGCATCCAAATGCATAGCAAATAGACCAGCTGGAAACCTCCCCACAGACAGACGTAACCAAACAGGAGGCTCCTTGATGTGTTATGGTGGGTCAGCCTGGTTTTGCTACCAGAAAGAACAGCCCACACCCATATGCACTGTTGCTCCTGAATACAAGGCTTGCGACAGCATCCACAAGTTTTGGCTGAGACCCAGTCCTTAGCACATATAGTGATACGGAAAGATGTGACAATGACAAGAGTTTTGGAATTCTGTTTGTAGCATGCTGTTCTCTGGCATAGTTCTTCAGAATCTAAGAACAGATTTCTCCTAATTTTCTCAAGACACATTATTTTTTATAGGTTCTTGCTTTAAAAATGACTATAGATTTGAACATAGTGGATAGGTCTAATGTTCTACTTAATATTCATTGTAGGTATTTTGTAAATTATCTTGAATTGCTGTAGCAGTTTTTACCTAAGTTTAATAATGTTTTCTATATTTTCCTTTTAATGGAAGAGGTGTGCTAGTGATGAATGGAACAATACAATGATTTTTGACTCTGGAGAAATGCAATGAAGACTTATTAATAAAATGCTTAATAACACAAGCAAATGCATCTGAGTACATTCCACAAAGTTTCTGAAAAGAATTGTATAAATATAAAATGATACAGAATTCTAAAATCTTACTAAAAATAAAATAAAAGCTTAATATCATCTATATACACTATTTTGAAAGCAGCTATTTGTTAAAACACAATAAATTAGCAAATATTTGTGTTATAAGTGATTCACTAATTTCTAGCTAAATCAGAAATCTACCATACTAATAAAGGCTGAAACATTATGAAGTCATAAACTTAGTTTTACTAAAAAAAAAAAAAAAATCCTAGCTTTATCACTTAACTTTAAAAATAAATACAAAAATGCTTCAAAAAATAATGGAAGCTGTTCTACATAGGTAGTGTGGCTATAGAAGCCTAATTTTAGCTTCATCGAGGCAAACATTTTTCTGTAAGGTAAGTGACACTTTGCAAATCTGATATGACAATTATTAAGTAAAACACAGTTGTATTTTTCTTTTCTCCATGCCTGTTATTATAAGATGGTGAACCTAATCTCAAATCAAATGCTATCTCCCAACCCAAAATATACTTAGTACTTCTATAAATTTGGTTTTCTCACAACCAACATGGAACCATCAGGGTGAAGATTCAGAAACTATCTCCCTGCTTTTGTTCATAGGCACACTCCAGGAAAGGGAGGCCTGGTTTACCCCAAAGCCCAACACAGTCTCTGGCTGAAAAGCTGGATGTTTTTTCCCAAGCAGTCTCAGATTTTTCACATACTGAATTCCAAGATAGAGCTTGGAAAATAGAAGAGTGCAAACTAGATTTCTCATTTCTCTTTGTGCTATTCACAAAATTGATCATAGAAATACACTTATTAGTCTTTTGTGATTTGAACATCCAGTGGATGGATGACTTCTTAAGACTTGGGCCTCAGAAAACTCATAAACTGTGAGAAATAAACTTTATAGCAGTTAAGAAAGCCTCAGTTACTCTACTGCACAAAGAGTCTGACATCTTGATGGCTTATGAACTCCAAACATAGTTTGATTTTTCATCCATGCTCCATGTCTGAAATAGGTTTCAGTTGGAAGCATACTTCCTTCCATATGTCTGGAATTGATTGTTACTGTTTGTTGGGTTAGGGAGTCGGACCAAGTCCAACACACAATACATAGGATTTCTTATACCTTCTTTCCAGGGTTGATCTGACTACTGCTAAAATACATTTGGGCAAAAAGGGTCTCATGCTACACTATTGAGAGTAAGGCAATAGGTTATATGAGCAAATTTAACTTTCTTTGCAGGAGAATATACTAACTGATAATAATGTAGTATATCACAGATGGAAACAAAATGTAGTATACCATAGATGGAAACAAAATTTCATGGAGTAAGATAGAGGAATTACCTACTATTATGGACAAAAATATGTAATATTAAACTAATAGATACTGGCATTGACCATAACTTCAAGATCAAGCAAAATGACTGCAATAGCAATGTATATACAATGTATAATGTCACCCATAAAATGTCCTCCCTAAAAGGTAGAAGTGCCAGAATATATTATCTTTAAAGTAGACAAAAGTCATTCATTGTTAGACTTAAAGAGATGAAACATGCTGGCAGCTTTTTTATTAATGACTCAGATAAATAGAAAAATGTTCTTTTATATTTCAAATAGCCATGACCTTACTGTAAAAAGGGTCCTAGAACACATTTAGATTTTGGTTCTTTCCTTTATAATCCTATTTTGGTTTGGTCAGGAATCTTAACTCCTTCCTAGAGCGAATTGTCTCATCACTCTCATAATGAATCTACAGTTGGGGGAACATAATAATCTAGCCTATAGGAAACTGGAAACTTTCTCTGTCTGCCAAATTTGTTTTGATGAGAAAATTTTTCAGAGTTCACTTTTATGGAAACTAAGTCAAATTTCTAACTTAAAACTACTCTCAAATTCTTTTTTAAATAAACCTCATTGTAGTTGTCTTTTTTGGGGGGGGCGGGGGCAGCAGAAATCTTCCCAGAGAATATATTTTGTAGATTTATAAATACAAACTAGCAAGAATCCATCCAGGTAAATTATTTAATGTAAGTAGAAAAATCTGCCATTACTAGTGAAAAGCACAAACCTTCATAGTAGGCAACAAAGATCTTGTTGCCCTAAACATTTTGCTTCTCTAAGCAGCAGACCATAATGTCATTTTAGACAACAAAGCAAACACTAGCATAGTCATAGCTAATCTCAAGTTTTTCAAAAAGAGTAACTTCTGGATATTATTTGAATCATCTACAATTTACTTCTGTTTCAATTTCTTTACAAAAGAGGTATAATCTCTGAGGGGCAAATGCTGGCTTTTGAAGTTTGAATGTTCTGTCTATAAGTTTTACAGAAAGCAGTAGAAATTATGACAACTTGTTTGTTCTGTTTGTGAAAGTTATTTGGTTTAATATTTTGGTTTGCAAGAAATAGTTGTGAAAATCTCTTGGGAAGATGTTAATTAAAATGTCTCAATTCAACAGTTCCTCTTGGTGAGCTCTCTTATTCACCAAATTTTCATCTATGGTAAATATGACATGGTTCATTCATGTTGTCTTTTCTTCCTCCTGCTGGGTCTTTTACAAAATGGCGTTGCATCATCAGCACTAACTCAGAATGTGGAAGGTGGTGAGCCTGGCTTTCCCCACAGTATTTTTAAGTGTATTCAAACTGTGAAAAGTATTGCAGAAATGCTCCCATTCTGTGTCAGCTGAGGTCTGTTTGATTATATTCATATCTTGGATTGACTACAATTCAAACTTGATTTTTTAAAAAATAAATTATGACAATATGAAAGGAATATTTCAACAGTGTTTTTGGAACTTCTAAATAGGAAACCAGTTTTTAGACAGATCTATACTATTCCCTCTTTGGGAGTATCAATCCATAAACCAGCAGGTGAGAGAACATTTTATTAAACAGCTCATTCTAATTCAGATCCTGGGTGGTCTTGCTTATGACTGAACTGTGCTGCCATCGCAAGAGAGTCACTTAACCTCTCTGCTCTTACAGAGTGCCTCTGCCTACCTGCTACTTGATTTCAAACCATGAAATGAAAGCCTTCTGGTTTTGAATCGAGTTTCTCAGAGATGTGAGTTTTGACAGCAGCTACTAAAGTCATTAAAGAAAAAAAAAAGTTAAATATGCAGGGTTTGGATTACATTGTGAAGTCATATCTATTGGACGAAAAAAGCCAAATGAAAAAGCCAGTGTTCTGGCCTTTTTGTAGGGTCAAATCAGAATGGAGCAAAGTCAAAACACTGTTTTTGAAAATTTCTTCAGGTGAGAGACAGAAAAGTATAGAGGATTAAAAAAAAAGAGAATATTAAATACAACTTTGAAGACACCTATTGGTATGTTCTGTTAGTATGTCTAAAATAGTTTTCTTTATGCTACTAGCAATATTGTTATTTGGAAATATATACATATTAGTTTATATTTACATTATATTGAACAAAACAGCAGTTATTGAATAACCTAGAAATAATGCCTCTTTTATAAATTTTCTGGCATAAAAATAGGAAAACTCAGAAATCCTATCAAGAAAAGTTTGCCTTCATTTGCAGGTGCATGATAAAAATATCTCAACACCCAGCTTTTATTTGTATCTGCCAAGATGAAACACACAGTCAAAACTGTGTAATCTCCCCAAGGTTACTGTATTTCCATCCATCTTGGGTCACCCAATGTTTAATTCCATCTTTACCAAAAAGGAACCCCTGTTTCCTGTGGCTGAATTATTCTCCCTATGGAATGCCACTTATTGTTATTTGAAAAAAATCACCATTTAAAACGTATTCAATAAAGAACTTGTAAAAAAAAAAAAAAGAGAAAACACATAAATCATCTGTCATGTCAACACCCAAAATAGCTAATGGCAACATATGGTTTGGCCTTCCGGTACTTTTTTCTATGTCTATTCTACATTTCTTATTGGACTCCCTTCTGTTTTATATCTGTATACTTTTCTAGGTGATATCATCCAGGCGTGTCTATAATCCATCCTTGACAGATCTGAGTTTACTTTTTAAAACTATCTAGTTTAAAAACCTCCATGACTTCCTGCTTCATTTTGATGAGATTTCAAAATCCTTATGCTGCTTTTGCTGAATCTTGACAACTTTCTTCTTGGACTTTATATAGTTTTATTTTCCTACTTTCCTGCCTTTCATTAGTTTTCTGTTGTAGAAACAAATGAACAAAAACTCAGTGGTTTAAAGCAACATATTTAAAAAGCCCCAAATGTGTCTTACTGAACTAAAATCAAAGCACTTTAGTTCATAACCTAAGCAGGTTATGTTCCTGCTTAGGGGAGACTCCACCCCACCCACGTTTTCCAGCTTCTAGATATCATCTACACTGCTCAGTTCATGCCTTCCTTAGAGTCAGCAATGATGAGCCAAGCCTTTCATCCCCTATCATTTTTCTGGTTCTCTCTCTTCTGCCCTGTTCCTCTATGATAAGGCCCCTTAGAATGATATTGATTCCATTCATTTAGTCTAGCATAATCTCTTTATAGTCATTTGATTAGCAACTTAATTTCATCTGCAACTTAAACTGACCATTGATATATAATAACATATTATAGATTCTGAAGATTAAGTTGTGGACATTTTGGAGATGGAGATTTATTCTGTTTACCAAACTTTGATCCTTTAGAGGGTCAAAAATACCTATCCACTGCCGCGAGTAACATCAAGTTGGTCTCCCCAGTGGTCCACTGATAGCCATTGTGAAGTGGAAAGTGCTGCACTTTGTCTATGAATAACTTAAATCAATAACAGCTACAGAGTTACCTACATTTTATTTCTTTCTTCCTCAATCTATCTCTTCTGTCTTGCTCCTTTTACTCTCTCTACTCCTTTTTCTCTTCTTTTCTCCTCTTCTCTCTCCCTCCCTCTCTCTTCACTCTCTTTCTCTCTCTCTCTCTCATACACACATACAAACACAACATGTACCCATGGTGATAACACTTTGTGAATCAAAATTTGAGTCAAAAGGTTTAACCGAATGGAGAGAAAAGTCTTAAATATGGTTTTGTAATGGAGGAAAGGGGACCTCAGCACATCAACTCATGCAAGTGATGCCATATTGCCTGCCACTTCACTTACATTTGTAATACAATACCTCCCGATATGCCTCCCATAGCTCTTTGAAGAACTATGTGTCAAGTTACTATTAATAATTTGCATTATATTTATGTATATTACTGAGTCCAAACAAATATATAAATACAATAATATACTCAAAATCCTTGTATTTAGAAACATAGGAACAATGCCTTTGAAAAAGACATTTTCTCCTATAAAACAAAATACACGTTCACTGAATTTCCATAACTATTTCTTCAGAACACATATAGAATATGTAATTGTCTTTTTATGGTGCTAAATGAAATCTACCATGAATTCCAAAACAGCCCTATTTAAAGTCCACCATTATTTTCAAATCTATACAATATATTTCCAACATGAAAATTACATGATATAAATATTTCCTAACAAAATCAATTCAATAAATGTCTAGTTCTATTTTAGATGTCAGCATCATTTTAATTGCTTCCATATAGTAACAAGATGAACCTAATTCTTCCAATTTCACTTTTCTTTTAACCATCTATCTGACATTCCTTACATGACCAGTGATATGATTCATAGATTTATATCTACAATGATACCATTATAATCACACCATGTACCACTTAGTTTACAACTAAAAGCCTTTCATGAAAAGTGATCATTCATTTTTATTAGTAATTAACAATAATTTGATATAGTAACTATTTTATCAACCAAATATTTTGAGTCAAATTATAATATTCTCTTAACTTGATATGTCCTTTTATATTAGATCCCTTATTGTTTTTTGAAGACTTGCTGTAACAGTTTAATCTTAGGTATATCCTTCCTCAGAATGTTCAGAGTCCAGTTTTAGCAATTCCACATTTGTTAAAAAAATCTGTATGGCACCACTCTTTTTTAGTTTCCTAGTTTATAGTTTTGTTTCTATCATCAACAATGAACTTTTCTCTAATCTCTACTAGAGAAAAATGTTGAATTCAATAACAACACAGAAATTCATTAGACACAGGTTGTATCAGTCAAAGATAACATTTGTTTGGAGTCAGATGGCTTTTCTTGAGGAAATCCTTTAACTAGATGCAGATTGGATTGGATTTTAGATTTCCTACAGTATTAACTACCAGAGTTTCATATGGCTCAAACAATCTGCAATATAATATAGACATGTGATATGATTTTAATGGCCAAGGTTTTAAAAAGAATTATTGCTTCCCTTCATTTAGTTTATCATCTATTTGTGGTATTTGAAATTTTATGCAATTTAAACAAACATATTAGATTATATTTGAAAATCAAATGCTAACCTAACACCAAAGGAAAAATATATCATTTGCTATATACCTAGTAACAGTTGTTTAAGAATAGTCATTCTCTCTCTCTCTCTGACTGTCAAGTTCTAAGATCTCTACCTAATGAAAAAAAATTATTCTCTTCAAAACTATCATATACAAAGACACCTTCATTTATTGTTCAGACAAAAGTAATATTGATATAATTTACATGCTGCCTTCAACTCTTACATCTTAAGTCTATTCTCCTCAAGGCAGAATGTAACCTTTTACACATATGAATAATGGGGATTTTGCACTTATGATAACTAATTTGTGCAATCCTTCAGAGAGGACTGTTCTATGAAAGTGTGATGTATGTATTCATATACACACATATGAAATATATCTAATGCATGTAATTATACATGCACAAACTTAAACATATTCAGTTATACATTCATACATAAATGTGTGTGGATGTGTGTATACATATATCCATCTACTTGAGGATTTAGAAAGCAAATAAGAATAAAGAATCTGAGGCCCCATCTGACTTAATGGAAGCCATAGGGGAGTTAGCTATAGCTCCTCATGCTCTGTGGATCTTCATTATTCTAGAAAGTGTGACTGATAGTACAAAGTGTGTGTGTGTGTTTTGAATTTTAGCCTTGGTTTTGGGTACACCACAGTAGGTGAGTGGGAAAAGCATTTGGTCTTGGCAGCACCTTAGCAATAATAAACCAGAATTAGGCAGACTCTCCTTGATTCTCTTAGTCTCCACATGTGAAGAATGCAAAGAAACTTGAGCCAAAGACAACAGCAAATTTCACATACATAATATAGATTAAAGGAATCCATAGCAAGAAATACTAAATGACTTTAGCACAAAACTTAAAAATAGCATTACAGATAGATTCTTTAATGCTAAATTTATGTGGATTTATTAAACTAGCATTTTTAAACCAGAGTAATTGTTCCTCTGGTGAGGGCTAGATGCTGGCAATCAGACAGAGGACATAAAAACCTTTTTGGGGTGCTACCACTCTTCTACGTTTTGGTGATTTTTGCACAGGTCATCACTTTGTGATAAATTATTAGGTTTTGCTTTGGTATTTCTTCACATGTGAGCTATGTTTTAATCTCAGTATATTAAACTATTGATTAGATCACATTGCTCCCTACTGCACACCTGCCAATTACCTGCTATTGTCTGCCCTCTAGTCTCTGGAAATAGTTTGCTTTCCTCCTGCTAATTTCACTCTAGACATACTGAGTTCTTCACTGTTGGCTGAAAAAACAAACACTGCCTACTGCAGTCTTTGCTTTTGCACTTCCTTCTCTTTCTATAGCATATATGTAGAAATGCATGCTTTTATTTGGAAGTCAGCCAAATAAAATATAAGCCAGTACCTTGCTTATTTCCATCATGATGGAACTTAATATGTAATTATTTGTATCTATATTTCACACTTAATATTAAATCTGGACGTCTGATCTTTTAATGTAAGATCTAGAAGGTAAAGTATACTTTTTGGTCTTTATTCTCAGTACTCAATGATTCACTGGTTGTGAGAAATTACTTTGAGATGTGACTTTGTATAAATTCTAACACTTAGTCTGTTATATTATAGATGGTAGAAGAAGCCTAAGATCTCACTAAACATTGACAATTATTAGCTACATTATTAGGTAATAAAGGATAATTATTTATACTGGCTATCTACATTATCTTAGATAAATTCTTATGTCTATCCAAGACAGTTTCCAAAGTGAATTTTTTGGGGCCATACTTGAGTGAATTTTTCTTTCAGAGACTTGAGAAAAGAAAGAACATTCCTTATTTTAGATCATAATGACAAAGTTTCATAACAAAAATTCAAGTTTACTTATAATGTAATAATAAATTTTGTATTTCACTTTTATTTGAAGAATTGTATCTGTTTTTAGAGAAAGGACATGCCTTGTTGGTTACCTACTATTTTCCCCTCATGATCAGTTTTTTTCTTTCTTTAGGAAGAATGTACACACAAAACCATATTTACCTTCAATAATAATAAATGGCTTTTAGCCTTGAATTTAGAAACTGTGTTCGTGTGATTATTGATTCATTTGACATTGTGTCTGCTTCCAACTCATTACATAAAATAATATACCTGCCATATTTACCACTTGAACTCAGGTTTACTTTTCCACTTAATTTTTGCTTTGTGGTTTGAAGTTTTATTGTTCATGCCCAAATTGGTCTTGATCCAGCTGAATTGTGCTTGTGTCAAGTTCTAATACAACCGTGAATCACTGTGGCATTCTCTTAACTTACAGGCATCAAAGAAAGTGAGCCAGCACAGCGGCAGAAAATCCAAAGGTCAACTGCCACTTAGATAGTACACTAATTGCAGGTAAACACTTCCTGATTTCTTTAGTTATAAAGAGAAGGTGGCTTGGAAACCTTGGCAGTACAGGTGGTCTGGTGTTGGCTGCAGTGCTTTCTTGCAATTTTGCTTGCAAGCACTTCTTTTGCCACTACGAAAGTTATATGGAAAAATCTATCACCCAGTAGAGAGGGAGAGCTATCATATGCATAGTTAAATGGTTTAATGAAACTTTGAATAGAAAAATTGGTTTCTTCACTATGTTTGAATTTTATATATTACCTATCAGTTGTTTTATGCAGTTAATTGTTGATTCATCTGTTACACACACACACACACACACACAAAGGAAGAGGTACCAAAAACTTTTCCTCTAAAATATCAAATCAATCTGTAATTCTTTATGTTAATGTAAGGTATATGTATTCTTTTTCAAGTTAAACTATTATATTTCAAATTAATTATCTTTTTTTTTCAGTTTTTACTCATTTATTTATTTACAGATTTGCTTAGACTATCAGGTTTCTACATATGACATAATGACACCCAGTTAATGTAATACAGCTTATTTTGATAGCATGGTATTTTGAGACTTTTTCATTACATCATTAGGAGCATTTTGATTTCTGCAATATTCCCAGATTTTCTTGCCATAGCACACAATATTCTGCAGTCCCAATTTGGGATAAGCCATATAACATTCACTTGCATTCAGTTTTCTGCTTCAGAAGGCCAGGTAATGAGATGAGCTTTGGAAAAAGAAATTGCTGGTTTAGGTTTTTACATTAGACTCTGTACAGATTGTTTTTTCCTCAATTGCTAGCTAGTGCTCAGTTCCTAGATATTTCACCTGGAATCATTGCTAGTTTAATGTGTAACAGTGACCTGACATTTAATAAACATCATTTGATTTTCAATTTTTAAAGTGAGAAATAAAATATCTTTTTCTATATTCCATGAGTTTTGATGGAAATTAAATAGTATTTTAAAATTTCTTCATACAGCAAAAATTTGCCCATTAATGACATGGTGACCTATTTTCAAACTAATAAAATCTAGGAAGTATTTATATTATTGGCATTGATTAGCTTTGGCAATACTATAGAATTATTTCAATTACAGAGGTAACCTCAAATTTTGTAGTTCATTACAGTATTATTTGTGATTTTTTTTTAACTCAAAAATATATGTCTCATAGAATTAGCACTTAAATGTTACCTTGTTATTTTTGGTTAACTATTAGCGTTTATAATTTAGTTGGATATAAATGAGTAGTGTCTTTGCTTTTTAAGATTTTTTCTGACATCACATTTGATGATTAAGTAGAGGTCTAACCTATGGTAGTTAGATTTGAAGATGACAAGGGAAAGAATAATACTGTCATGACTACATGGAGGTGATTTTAGAGACAGTGACCTTTGGTTACATATAAATATATGTCAGTTATGGTTCAGTAACTGAGATTTAAAATTTTCTGAATATATTTAACAAAATCATTACTGATGACTAGACTATCAATTCAATAACTAGGAAGATTTCTTGATATTGGTATAACAGATTATGTTTTTCATTCAGGGCCTTATTTGCCAAGATCCTATCACAGTGGTACCCACTGCAGTCTTTTCTGGTTTCTAAATAAGAAACATTTAAATAAACATTAGAAAGCAGAAGATTCTTTACTTATTATAGTTTGATCAGTTCTACATAGATAGGATGATGAGGCTGCCAGCAGAAGTGCTATTTAAATTCTTACTCAAATGATTAATGGCAGTTTACATCAGAATGGCAGAAAGCAATAGCAGATGAACTTTGTGAACTTTGAAGGGTCAAAAGGATTGGCTGACATCTAGTTTAACTCCTAAACTTAATTTTGAAGACTAGATTTATTCATATAGTTAAACTAAAATATAAATGGTATTTTTTTGTTTTTGTTTTTAATGTTGATAGTACAAAGACTGTTTAAAATCATTCTACAACAGTTAAAACTGTTGAGACTCTCTTAATTTGGAATAATTCATCTTCTCAAACTAGGATTCATTTAATCCCTTCCAACCCCCAATTTCTCTTTTTTGATATTGTCAGTAAAGCAAGATAATGATGTTAAATAGATTGAAATTAATGAATGTTTTAACAATGCATAAAATGAAAGTGAGCAAGAGAGAAAATAAGAATTATTATGGGAAAAGCAGAAGAGGTAGGAGAGGGATTAATGATTCTACATTTTTCATTTTAAAGAGAGAACTGTTAATATACGAGGAGCTTGGTGTTTTTGAACACTAATTTTTTGGTGCATATTAGTAACAATAAAAGAGTGGTAGTCATTAAACAATTATTCTATGTTCACATCGAGGCTTTCATTAAGTGATATGAATCTTTTTCTCAGAATTCTTGAAATATTCAGTTGATAGAGTGAATTAAAATTGAAGTGAAATGTTATCTGGATCCTTTGGTTCTGTGCTTCAGAATGAGGCTAGTGGTTTTTTAAGAGTTGTGTTAGAAACCATATTCATGCTGGAGAGAAGGGAGCATTGCATTGATGCTTAATTGACTCTATATCCATACTGTAAGTTTGAGCACTAGTCTAAAGACTAAGTATCAGTTTCCTCATCTATAAAAGGCAAATTTTATGAACATTAGCATTATTGTATAGCTATAATGTCTACAAAGTTTGTCTTTCTGTCTTCAGGTTCTCCCCACTTTTTTCCATAAATAATCACTGGGTTACTACTCTGTGCCAGGGATGAGCTCAATACAGGGAATTAAAGAAAAACAAAACAAAACAAAAAAACAGATACTGCCTTCATGGTACTTAAATATCATAGGAAAGAAAGGAACAAATGTCCATGTATGCATGTCAATAAGTAGCTAATTCTATTCTTAATTCATATTGAGATGTCTTTGGTTCTTCAAATATCTTCTTGTCCTACTAAAAATCTAGAATAATATCAACTGTCCTCGCCCTCTGAGTTTGTTTATTCATTTTCCTCCTTCAAGTCTTAGTTTATGACCATGAATTTTCTAATTTCCTTAATATCTTCAATAAGATTTGGTGTATCTAATATATATATATATTTCTATAAGTAGTACTCCCCCAAAATAGCACCAAACTTCATTTCTAATTACTGCATTAAATGTCCTTTCCATCTTCTATCTATTTTATCTATTACATTGCTTGGCACAGTATTAGTATACAATTGGGTAAATAATAGAGAATATGTTTAATACAGTATTTGGAGTCTTTTAGGGAATCTAGTACCTAACACATCTTATCACTCCCTCGAAATATAACTGGTAATGTCTAAAATGAGAATTTTCATAGTATAAAAATGTTTAGAGTCACTCAAAATTTTCAGATTTCAATTAATTAAAGTTTTTCATGGAAAATGATGTGGTGTTACAAGTGCTTAGTTAAAATATTTGTTTCTAGTTTTTAAAATATTTCTAATGCATGATTGGGCATTTTAATTGAATAATCAAAAAAACAAACAGTAAAAGTTAAAGACCAGAAGGATGTTTTAAATGAAAGATGAGCATTTAGCTGATATATTCATATAGGAAAAGAACAGGTAGAAATTTCTTAGGATTAAAGAAATATGACCACATGTATACAAATAAAATACAAATCTTTATCATGTATAAAATTAAATGCCAACTTATAAATGAGCTACTTAATGGAGAAAAATCTCAGTATCAATAGCGAATGTCAGTAACAGTAATGTTGATAAATTTAAAGCAAGAAATTTGTATCACATATTGCAGACTATATCCATTGTGCTTTTCCTGAACAGTAATTATTCAGTAATTTTTTTATTCTTTTGAAATAGCTTACTCCAAATTTTATATAAGTTCTTTAACTTTTCTCTAAGCCAATGGAATATTCCATATTGATATCTTGAAATTGGGTGGAAATTTCCTTCACTTCAGCACATACGTATCAATGAATTGTACCAATGATCCCACTAGCTTAAGAGTTTTAGGAACTATTATCAACAAGAACTTTTTAATAACAAGTTTTGAAATAACAAGTTTTTCAGACTTAAAAATAGTATAAACTAAATAGAAAAATTGGGAGCATAAAATTACTTAAATCAATCTATTACCTCACTATTGGAATATAATCATTTTTAAAACATTCAATATGCATGGTTATCTTGAAAATAAAATATAAGTAATTCTCCTTATGTAATTTTATACCAAAATTGTATGTTATTCCACATACATATTCTTCAATGCTATTAAAATTCTTTTATCATGTTGCAATACAGGTGTATTAATAAAATCACTGTACACATTAAACTTAACATCATACAATGTCAACTATATCTCAATAATTAAAAAGTAAGTAAAACTGCAACTTTAAAACAAAAGCTAAAAAATTCTTATGGTTTTTAATGGAAGGAACATGACTACTATCCCTAAATCTGGATATTTATATGATTTCCCCTTAGGCATAAAAAAAGGGGGTAGTTCATTTAAGTTAGTAGCCATTATTAAATAAATCAAGTGTAAGTTGAATAAGTACAAAATTGTTTTTTTCTAACTTACATTTGATTTATTTAATAATGGCTACTAATTAAAATGAACTAATCTTTTTTTTTAGTTAGTAGTATATATACATTTAAAAATATACAAATGCAGATAGTATCTTTCTTTTAAGCAAAAGCATCTTTGTCAAATCCTATAGCCACAGACAATAGAGAAAATAATATCGAGGCAAATCACCAATGGTTGGCAAAAAGTAGAAATCAGAAAACTTCTTTTACAAGATTTAAGGAGATTCAATCATCTGCAGCCATGCCAGAAGAGTAAAGGATCAGAACCTACACTAATTATAAGAGTTGCAAACCTAAAATAATAATCAGAACCCTAAGTGTTGCAATAGGTATATATGGATATCTGCATAGAATGAAATCAGACACTTCCCTCATATTCTCTCTGGACCTATAGAAGTGATTCAGCCCATCCTTTATACAAAAAGTTGATCCTCCAAAACCCTACTTGTAGAAGTCTAAGAAGATAGGTTTCTTTTTCTTTTTATTCTTTTCATTTCTTTTATGAAAATACATAGTACTTATCTTCCCTCAGGATTTAACTGTTTTCATTCCCCTTGACAACCAAAGAATATTAAGGGTCAAATGACAGTATAAACAAAATGAGAATGCTATGGGTCTGCTAAGAGAGAGAATATGGGCTATTATGGAAGACTAGGGATCTGTAGGAGCTGGGAGTATATATCTCGTGTTGCTTCTGAGTCTTTGACAACAGGTGACAGAATATACATTTTGAAACAATGGTTAACAGACTGGGGGTACTGTCCTGTGATATAAAATTTTAAACCCTGATATATATATTCCAGGACATGCTATTAAGAGGTGTTAGGATAGTTCTTGGAAGCATAAAAAAATGTATAAATGAGGAAGAAATTCCAGATCTTCCAGGGAAGACATAGGAAGAATGGATCAAAAGACTGTTTATTGTGCATGCCTGGGATTATATATATATATATATATATAAATTTCTAGTCATATATATGACTAGAAACTCTATCATCCTAACTATAATTCCAAGGTAGACCATTTCAGATACTCCATTTACCAGACAATAAGTCATGTGCTATGGGGAGAGACAACAGTGTTATTGAAATGCTTACCATAGGCAAGGCAGGAGATAGTAATACAAAAATAGAATACCTAATAAAAAACAGGGATGGCACAATCTCTAAGAATCTCTAAAGAGAAGATACTAAGAGGTGGCACTTAACAGTCAGGGGAAAGGTAATAATTTAAAAATTGTGATTATTTCAATGATCTTGAAAACAGAATAGGCAATAAGGCATTAGGAAAAGAAATCAAGAGAAAATGGCTACCCACTGACCAGCAAATAGGAGAAAGAGAACTAGAGGTTCCTCACCCACTTTTCTCACCCAATTCCCAAAAGCTGCTCCAAGAAAACAGCCTAGAGAGGTTGTGTTGTAGTATTTAATATGTTGTTGAGGAAATTGGGACTGCATGTATCACTTCGGTTGTTATATTCATACAACTACAGCCTCTATATAAACTTTTTAGAATGTTTTGAGGATTGGAGGAGCTGATATATGTGGTCACTGAGCATATCTATGGGGTGTGTGTGTGTGTACATATATATATATATATGTGTGTGTGTGTGTGTATATACTGAGTGCATATATACTGAGTGTATATATACTACTAAAGAGTAAGTAGATGTCATTAAAACTACTACCTACCAATATGGAGTGACCAGCTTTTTTACCTTCAATCTTCCTCTGCCCTCTATGTACTTGGGCCAGTATGTGCTGCTTCAGAGGTTACACATTGATATGCGGGTCTAAATTTTAGAAAAAGATAAAGAAAATAAATGAAATATGGAGTTTCTAGAGTGTAGAGGGATATACATTCATTTAGAGCATTACTTAATTTATAGAATGAAAAACAAATACAAAAATGGAAGATCTGGAGGGTGATAGCAGGTTTTACTCCTGCCTTTACTTTTCTCTTCCCCCAAATTACTACTGCTTTCCCTGCTTCTAGAATTGAGCTCATTCTTGGACTAGGGACTGAAGACTATTGATTGAGTGGTAGAGAAGAACTCCAAGAGGAAGGATATAATGATACAGTGAGAATGTGAAGCAGTTATTTCTTGTCACTAAGCACTTATAAGTGACTTTTGAAGACTGATAAACTCAGATGCAAAATTGAAACTGAATACACTTGGACCTGAACTGATCCCACTGTCCTCCTAATGTAGCACATGGGAGCTAGATGATAAATGGCATTTTTCTTTCACACAGCTTGTAGTAGTCCACAGAATCACCTACATGTCTCTCCCAAGTTCCTGAAGTGTTTGCTGGCATATACATTCTTGGTAATTGATCACCCCCTTACACTGTTTTCTTGCACTATACATAAGCTTAATCAATTGTTACCAGCCACAAAGGCAGAGTCTATAGTCTTTGACATATTCCATGAAGGAAATCAGTATAGCATGTATAAAAAAATGGATGAATCATAGTTATGATGGTACAAAACCATAAACTTTACCAAAGAGTAACCCTAGTTGCATTTGCTTTATTATATGTGGTATTCCCCCCCCTTCCCCAGGGTAGAGTAACAATGTAAGGTAGATAACTACTGAAATGGAGAATATATTCATTTCTATCCTCTTCAGAAAGGAGAAAAAAAATCAGTTTATTTTCATGTGAAAAAAAAAAAAGGACTTCTCCTAATTCATCTGATCTCTGTTGATATTTCACTTGGAAAGATCCATCAAGTCATAATCTTAGATACCCAATGTAAGACAGAAGTAGTACACTTCAACCAGAGTAAAAAAGCATAGAAAGAAAGTTACATTGAAAAGGGGGTTCTGATATGCACTGTTAAACTAGCAACTGTCTTTTAGCTCCTTCTTCCAATTCTTATAATCAAATATCAGAAAAGGAAAAAGTCTAAGCATTTTTTTTTCATAGACAGTGTGTCTTGTTAATGTGTCTCCAAGATGGACTGCTGTTTTACTACAATGTTTCTTAAGGATGGCATTAAGGAGAAATTGTTTTAAGAAGCAGACCTCAGAGAAGTATTACTGATTGTCTTTTATGGAAAATAAGTATCCCAAGTTGAGAATACATGCTGATTCATGACTATCTATATATGGAGTTCCAAAAACAGAAGCTTGTAAATCTTTTAAAGAAATAGGAACAAAGATTGCTACATCATAGATCAACACCCACCAGAAGACATCTTCCACATAGATAAACTCATGAATATAGTCAGATAGATTGAATAAATTACCTATTTTGTAGGGAAACTACCTGATATTTTTTTGGTCAAGAAATTCCTCTTTCAGCAAATAAAGCAGAGGACACATTCTTGTAAAATAAACTAGTCCAGTTATTTGTTGCCTAAAACTCTTGGAAAAATGGAATGCCTTTTAAAAGACTCAACCAAACTGACAATTGGGTAGCTGTGTGCAAGGGGGAAGTGCCACACCGGAGACACAGCATACTTCCTAAATTAATAATCACTGCTTGAAGTTTTTTCCTTTTGATAACTAGAATGTATGAATCCAAGAAACACGTTTTCTTATTATAATCACTCCTTCTGATCTCATTGAAATGTGACTTTCCCACCCCTGCAGCTTTACACACTATGGATCTAGATACCCTGGTATTCACAGGGGAAATTGCTTCCAGTGAGAGTTTCAGTAACAGTCCCGTTGAACTTTAAGCATTGGCTGCTACCCAGTCTCTTTAGTATCTTTGTGCCAAGAGACCAGAAGCTAAGAAAGGAGTCTCCAAGCTGGCAGAGGTAAGTGGTGTTGATCATAAGCAGCAATAAGACTGATACTACATAATGGGAACAGGAAACAATATGTTGGATGTTCAGGATTTCATCTTGGTGGTTCTATAACCTGTTTTAATGAAAAATGGAAAAGAACAGCAGTGATGTTCCACTAATGATGAGTATCAGGGCAAAGCTGAGAGATAAATTTCCTAATTCAGCAAAGGTATGATCTGAGTGAGGGGAAATTAGAATCAGCAGGACTGGCGGAGGAGAGTATTAGTTGTTGCTTGGAAATCAACTGTTGCCACAGTAACTTTTGTCTATCTGGTTAATTCCTATAAGTTCCCTAAGAACCGAAGTCTAACTTGAGTCCTGAAGAGGTTGTTTTAGCTGGGCGAAAATATAGGAAACGATTGCAATGAAAAGTTCAGTCTGAGGATAATGTATTTGGTTGCTCTACTCAAATCCGTATTTTATAGCAAAAACACTCATCTGCTATGAATACAAGCTTCTGTATAGTTTATAACTATTGCCCACACTGGAATTAGACAACTCTCCCAGGTAAATAGCTCAACTCTGTATATACCTCTCTTGGGAATAACCTATGCAACAGAATGATAAAAATACTCAAAGACCAGTCATATTGACTCAAATCAAGATAAAGTGACAGTCTTTGGTCCTAAAGGACCACTCTGAAGTCTCAGTTGCAAATTATTTTCTATATGCTTGTCCATTTCCCCAAATCTGACTTCCTCATTTCTCACAAGTACAACTTCACATCTCAGTAAACTTTCTTCATAAAGCTCTCGCCTCATAGTCATATTCAGTTGGCAAAGAATCTACTGTAAGACATCATCACATATGTATTAAAATAAATATGTGGATGAATATACAGGGAAATTGATAATAATACAGATTGTGGATTGAAAATAAATATATAACTAAATTGTGAAAAATATCACAGAAGTCATGTGATGGTAAAAATATATTTTAGACTTTTATAAGTTGACATATTGTAAAACAATGAACAACAAAAAAAGAAACAAAACAAAACTTACAAGAAATTATTAAGAGAAATAGAAGATATAAAGAAGTGGGAAAATATTCTTGCTCATGGATTAGAAGATGAAGCTTTGTTAACATAGTCATTGAGATTGAATCAACCCCTATCAAATTTTCAATCATAATCCACTATTACAAAAGCCATAAGCCATTATTTGAGAAGTATAGACTAAATAAATATAAATATATGACATAATCATGAATTGAAAGACATTACAAAGATGTTTTCCTTGAGTCCATGAGTTCAATTCAAATCAAAATCCTTGAAGTTATTTGTATTTTTATGAGAGGTAATTAATACATTATTGTATTACTTAAGAGACATGTAAAAAAGCAATGGTTCTTGACCTTGATCTTAAACTATTTACAAAAATTATGTTATCTAAAAAAGTGAAGCAAGTTTCTCAAAATTTACACGGTGTAAAAGAGATTTAAAAAATTAATTACTGATTAAAAGGTGATAATCCAAAAGGAATGAATTGCAACAAGTAATTTATGAAATCAAATTTTATTTTTGATTTTCAAAGAAAAGAAGAAAGTTATACACTGGCAGAAATAGTTACAACCCATGAAATATCAAATGACTCTAGTTCAAATAAATATATATATAAATATATATAGATCAAAATAGATCAATTGATCAAAGAATTAATAGACAAAACTTATTGAAAATAGCTGAAAGTTTGACAGACAAAATGTGGCTATCCAAATAATCTGTTCACATACAATGGTGCTTCATATTATGAGTCATCAAAGAAATGCATATTTAAAGGACAATAAACAAGAAGGGATAAATTAAAAAGATATCATAGAAAATGTTGGTGAGGAAAAGGGGTAAGTGGAAGTTCATATGTCTGTTGGAATACAAACTGGTACAACCACATTTAGCACTTAGAGCTGAACATACACATACTCCATAAACCAATACTTAACTATTTTTCAGTCTGTATCCTGAAGTATATATCTCTATCTGCTTCTATATCTATATCAATCCATATAACACACAAAGAGTGCAAATATATAAACATCAAAAGATTTGCACACCAATGCCAGAGCATTAGAATTTATAAAAGCATCACAATGGGAAAACTGTATGAATATATGATAGTTACTATTAAGTAATGAACAAGAAATTTAAAAAGGCAGATATGATTGAATATATGCACATGATCTTATTTCTAAAAATTCTTGAGAAACTGGTAAAATGGTATGCACAGTAATGGGAGTCAGGATATTGTATAAGGCATGTACTGTGGGGTTGGAAGGCCTCTCTGATACTGGTAATACTCTATTTCTGGAAAAGTGGTTATATAAGGTAGTATACATTCTTTCAAAATTCATTAACTGTAGATCAATGATGTGTGTGCTCTTTTCTATGCAAATATTAGACTTTATTAAGGTGGTTAGTTTTTTAGACAGATAATACACTATGGTACAGGTAATGGGGGATGGGATAAGGCTCATAATTTATAGGTATTCAGGAAAAGTCCTAGGAGAGCATATTTTAATAATGGCTTTAAAGAAGTGAGGGAGAAACCAATGGGACCTGAAGATCTGAGTAAAGAATATTCCAGGAAGAGAAAATAACAAAATAGGTGTTCTGGAATGATATCATGCTTCACGGATTTGATGAGCATTGAAAAAGACCAATTGCAAATGAGTAGAGTGAGTAAGAAGAACAGTCACAAACCAGACTGGCTGGGCACGTATTAAGCAGCTGAATGAATGACTTAACACTCACACTGATATTTCTGATCATAACACAATTGCTTTTTGCTATCTGTCCCTTAAATATACACAGAGACATATTGCAAAATTGTTCCTAAAAGTTTATTTTCTAGGCTTATGGGGGAAAAAGACTTAAAATGAGGGTAATCAATTTGCTCAATTCAGGAACTCAGCCCGTTTTATTCAATCTGCAAAGTTTTGTCCATCCTACACAATTCTTAATGAAGACAGAAACCATCAGTTAATCAAGAAAATAGTTGGGTTGAGAAAAATGTGTTAAGGAAAGCTTAATCTGTTTATTCACTGATCATTTTAGGAAAAAGAATTATATGAACAATTTATGTGCACAGTTAAAGGGCTTATACAGAGATAATGCCAGATTTAAGACATGATGTCAGCAATAATGGAAACAGAGAAAGTCATTCTTTAATGGGACAAATTAGTCTCAAAGACATAGTATATTTGAGATTGTTTATGAAGATAATCAATGACAATTGAGGCAACTGAAACATTCTCAGAAAGCGAAAGAATGTGAATAATGATCATACTTCCTGAATTTTATGGCAACTCAAATATCCATGCCCTAATCTATGAAAACTTCTTCATTTAGTTTAAAAATGGCACCATCAAAATCACCAATGACAATAAACAACACATGCAAGAATGACAAAATTAAAATTAAATGTCTTGAGACTATCTAGAGAATTTTCTTGGATGAACTGCAATAAGACTATATCCCTGATACCTGGAAAGAGTTGTTTATTTATTATTGTAAAAATTAATCACTTAATTATTTTTTTATTGCTTGCACTACACACACATTACATCGTTGTCTACCCTGATGTTCTCCCATCACCTTATCACCAGTGAACCATCTTAATCTCTAGTGCCCTTCCCCTCCCCCGATTTTACCCTTCTCCCCCCTCTCTTGCTCTATGCTTCAGTTCTGTTGGCAGTTTAAAAATTTTCATGTATGTTTGTTTGTTTTCTCTGTATCCCTCATATAAGTGAGACCATACAATATTTTTCTTTTTCTTTCTGGCTAAAAGAATTGTTTAAAAGCAGGTAATACCAAGGACGACACAAAATCACGGAACTCCTTCAACCTCTGTTCCTTTACACAGTCTATATTGAAGGATTACAAATATTGCTGACAGTTATCACCCAACTCTATTGGCACATGGTCAGCACCACTTTGGAAAGACTTTTGCAGTTTAGCTAGGACCCACTACTTGTCCCTGGTCCTCTTATACATTGTATTTTCACCCCAGCAGGCAGCACCTCACAACATCATTAATTCATTAGGCAGCTTGTACTTTGCAGTACAACCTACTTTAAAGCAAGTTCTTATAAACAACTCTAGAATCACCATACCACCAAGGAGACATGAATTTAAGAGCAGAAGGTACAACCTGAAATGGTGTTGAAGTGATTTCATTAAAATGACTTCTGCTGCAAAATCAATGGAGGATGATCATGGGTGATTTATTTATGAGGTTCCCAGGAAATCAGTGTTGTGACCACTAAAGTCCTAGACTCTGTAGTAAAGGAAGAGATGGAAGATGTGCAAACAAAAGACCTGCTGAAAGCAAATAGTGTATTCCATAGTACAACATGAGGAAAACAGTTACACATGAGAAGATGAGATGCTAAAGTAGTTAGTATAAACTAAATATTTTAATCATTCCAGCATGTGGAAAGAGTTTGATTTTAATTAATTATTGTTGGTACAAATATTCTAATTGGAATTTTCCCTTCCTTGGAGAAGAATGAGAAACATCTGTATTAATTCAAAATGTGTCAGAATGCAGTCTCTTCAACAGATACTCAAAGATCTCAATTCTTAAAAATTCAATTATTTAATAATTCTTTTGCACAGAAGAAAAATAATTCTCATAATATGAAGGATTGATTCTATTTATTTTTATAATTCATTAGTGTCCGAACTAATTTTTAGGAGACTTCTGATTTCATAGCTGAAGAATGATCCCTTAAACTTTGCCTTTGTCTTACAAATGTGGGATAAATGTTTGTAAGTGCTTCAGATATTCTGGAGTGGTAGCCTTGTACATATTTTTAAGTTGATGGAAGAATAATAAGGTCACTTTACATTTCTGTAGTATATTTCTAGAAACATATAGGAATACATAAATCATCATATGAGCTAAAAAAATATCAGAAATGTAGAGAAACTACACAAAGGAGCAGACAAAGATAAACTGTAAGAATGACCCTTGAAATTCTACCATAGATTTGGTACACTGAGGAAGGGATAAAAGAGGAGGATAGTCGAGAACAGAGAAGGTGAGCATGGTGGATTGTGGTGAAGGACTGTGGGCACTTTGGTGGTGGGAAAACTATGGTTCATACACTTGAAGGGAGAAATTCTATTTCTATATTTAAAAAAATTTATATATATATGAAATGGTTACCAATTTATATATATATATTTGCTAATATATATTATTCATATATATATATATATATATATATATGAAAATTGACTCTATAGGTTAGGAAACAGACCTCACCAAGTTAATAACTAATCTGCTTGCCTTTTTTTTACTTTGTACCATATAATTTATTGAATTCATGTGTTATAGTCTAGAAAACCAAAGCCTATCTAAAGGAAATTCATTTGTCCTCAGTGTCTACATCAAGTCTTTCTCCTCTGAGGCTGCTAATTTGAAAGGTAAGTAGTAGAATGCAACCTGGATTGAGATAAGAGTTTTATATAAGAGAAACAATTAGTAAAATATAAGTCTGATCTTTTTTTTTTTCTCACCAATGGAATAAAATTTCTTATTCTCCTCATAGAAAATCACAAGATCAAATTAAAAGAAAAAAAAACACTTTACAGTCAACTGGTAATGCTTTATAAACTTCAACATTACTAAGAGACAAGATCTCAATTTTTTGACAACTAAAAGATGGCAACTATGTGACATAACAGAGATGCTTGTTAACCTTTCTCTGACCATGATACTGTAATTGATAAGTGCACCACAACAACTCTTATACATCTTAAACTTGCACAAAGTTACATATCAATTACATCTCAAATAGAATATTCCAAAGAAAATGGAAGTCACACACAAAGTCACCATAGCATTAGGACAACATTTTTCTATAGACTTCAGAATCTACTGTCTTCTGACCTGTAAGTAGGCATAAAATGTACCTTAAAGGGTCAATCAAGAGAGTGAGCTGTTCAGCTCCTGTGGCTGCAACACTATAGGATGGGCCTGCTCATGTGAAGCAAGGAGAGTGAAGTAATCTAAGGAATGGCTTTTTCTCAAAGGGTGAAATTTTGTGGAAGAAAAGGAACAAGATGGACAAGAAGAAATTTCCTCTACCTGATTTAGTCTTCCTGTTTCCTTAAATTAACAGGATAATGTGTATCTAGAGGACACTTTCTTCTCTCTCTTTTTCTACTATTAAAATAAAAATAAAATGTCTTTTCCTTCTTCTGAAAGCAGAGTATTGGCTTTCTAGTTTTCTGATTGAGACTCCCCAGATAATTTGTGTTTAAGTAGTGTTTTCCTGCCTTGTATAATTTTGATACCTACATATACACCTTTTCCCATAAAAGAAGTCAGTCTATATGTTTCCCCAACACACATATACACACACATGTATATATACAAACTATTGTATAATACATACTTGGTCAAAATAGCTTACCTAAGTACTCACTAGTAAATATCCTAATTTCTGAAAGTCTACCAGAGAATTTGAATGTCAGATTGTTTCAGTTTACTTCAACGTCCATGCCTAAACTAATGCATTTATTTCAGCTTTTAAATTTGGAATGTTTTAGATAAATGAATGGTTCTTTGAGTTGAATAGAAATTTTACTATCCACCATAAACAGTATATTCACTTCTTTCCTAAGAATGAAAACCCATGTTGCAGTTCTTTGTTAATTGTTTACTGTTGTATGAACATTAGGGTGGAGAGTAATGCTTACATAGGCAACATATATAAAATATTTAGAAGATAAACTGTAAAAATGAAGATTAAAAAAGCAATGGAATTTGAAAATAGTCTATGTTAACAACTGTTTATCTTAAATTAATTGAAGAACTCACAGCATCCTTTAGAAGAGTTTTCATTAATAGAACAGACAATATATTAATGAAATACCTTAAAATAATGCTTAGACACTAAAATGTACAAAACTTTAGTTTCAGTCTTCATCTCAATATAGCACTGTTAAAATGTCAGCATATTTTGCAGTCATTTGAAATGAGAAGTGTGGATTAATTTAGTTCATATTTCTTGGAGTTCTTAAAATCCTGCATACATTTAAAATTGCAATTTGGATTTGATAGCACTGTTGTCTTTTAACAATCAAGTAGCATGTTTCAAACTTTGATAAAAGATATATTGACTACTTGTCTTACTTTTCCTAAAGATCCTGGTCTTACTGAGCCAACCAGACTGATGGTAACGAAAAAATTGTAGTGTAAGAACTTTTAGGGAAGAAACTGTTTAATACCAAGTATAGAATAGTTGGCAAACAACTCCTGATGAATGCATTATTTTATTATTGTTCAGTTCCCATGTGACAATAAATAGTATATTTCATAACACCATCATGTCAAATACAAAGTGACAAGTCTAGGCATGTTTCTTCTAAAGTCACATTTTGTGCGCATGACTTTTTTAATTTTAAAAAGACTTTTATTACAAACTTCATAAAACTTTATTGTGGTAAGCCTAAAAATGGACTGCTGTTGAAACTGGTTGATTTTCTATGTCTTAAAAATTGTTTAACGAGAAAGATATTCTAAATTTGAGTGCCACATATTTAGTAAGAAAGTATATTTCATGTAGTGTTTTGGAAAGGAATTATATATTTTAGCACATCAGCAGGGAAAAGTTAATATGTTAACAGTTTTAGCTGTCGGAAAAGATAAGAATTTAAATCATTATGCATAATACTTTGTTATTCAGTATGTTTTGGAAACACTTGTATTTTTTCATACACAGAAATTAAGTTTTACAAATAATAGCTGATTCTTTCATTAAGTCAGAATGAAATTACTAATTTCAATATTAATGGTTAGCTTTGACATGTTTAAAAAGGGTAGAAGGTACTTAATAGACCTGTCTTCAACCCTGAAATGAACAACTGTTCAGGGAAATGGAATTGTTCAAGGATACATTTTCTTTCTGCCAATCTGTGAAATATAATATAATTATTCTCTTTTAATGAATCTCCCAATGAGGAGCAATCTTTCAGAGCTTGAACAGGTAAAATATAATGATAATGGGAGCAGCTTTGTAAATAAAAGGATGAAATGAGATTGTTATTTTGTACCATATTATGGGATAATTAGAATAACAGTGCAGCATTCATCAGTCATTTGAACTTTCTCAAAAAAGCTCCCTAGGGCTCATTTAAATAAGTCATGTTTACCATTGGAGATTTTTAGTCTATTTCAAATGACTGTCACCTTGTGACATTCAGGCTGTATCTTCAGCTTACTCAGATTAACTGCTATACTTACAAGAGGCGATAGACACTGCTTAAAACAGCTTTATAAATGTTCAGTTTACAAAAAAAAAAAAGAAAAGAAAAAATAAGCGTAGTAGTACTAAATTGTTAAGTCAAAATAATTATCTAATGTAGAGGAACTGGACTGGTGGTCTATATGAACTACAATCAAGTCCATGAAGTCAGTGGACTGGATAATATCCAACAAATCTAACTGCCTCCAAAAAACAAAAACAACAAAATAAAAATACCACCAGTTTTTCTCAAGTTTTCTTAAGTCAAAGCAAGTTGCTCCTTGTTTTGAATGATTTCAATTCATTTTCAAGAATAAATCTATGATTTCAGACACATTAGAAAATACCATTCTTTTATTTGATTACTAATCCATTACATTTGACCCAAATCAATTTTGTAGTTGTACTTTTACTATAAGAAGTTTTATTACTATACCTCATGTCATATTTTATTTCTAGAAATATATTGAATGAGAAGTTTTGTTCCTAAAATTATACTGCATGTCAGGTTATGAACATTTGACTGCTGAACATGGTAAAAGAACAATAACATTAGTCAAAATGTTATAAGTAGGAAATACAAGAATAATAATAAATAAAATAAAAATAAAAAGGAAATACAAAAATATTCTAGAGATTGCCAACTATCACTTCAATTGTTCCTGAAATATAAATTCATTGATATTTATAGTTTGTGCTTTCCAGTTTTTTTTTAGGAAGCTAATAATTTTGTGAAATTATTATAGTGCTGTGAGAAACAGAAATTTCACAAATGTTTCTTTGTAAAAAACAGACTTTCACAGGGCAGCAAGGCCAGAGAAACACAGTATTTCAAAAATACACTTTTACTTTTACATGCAAGAAATATATCTGATTCTCCTATTTTACTATGGTTCTGTAAATTTTGCAAGCACATCCTAAAGAAAATCTATAACTTGAAGATTTTAAAGTATAGGATGAAATCGTCAGTAGCAAATAGGAATTTATGGGTGCATAGGTGATGGGTGAGATATAGTGACATATGTCTAAAGATGTGTGAACCTATGCCTCTTAATCATATACAGTTTTATAAAACAATGCTAAATCAATTTTAAAAAGATATGAAAACACTTGATATTTAGATAACGTTATTAAATATATATTATTATTTGTATCACCCATCCTGGAAAATTTCAAAGGAGGTATAGCTTAAAAACATAAAATTACGAACTCATTTGAGACCTTTCCTTAAAGGTTACTAGATAGTAAATGCTTGGGTCTTTCCATTTTTCAACCAATGAAATTATCATACTACCAGTACATACACATATTTTTGTGAATTGCAACATTTCAAATACCATGATTTTTTTCAGCAATTTTAACATACAGGTATAATAATGCAGCATGAAATCCTTTACTTGTTTCTAAATTTAATTGATTTAATCACTGAATTTTAAGTGCTTGGAAATTGTTATGCTTGCCGGTATTTGAATGCCAAATACATCATCTACAGTTCTAAAATGAATGTTACAGTTATATTTAGACAACTTAAAACACTGCCTTCTAAATTACCCTAAATAACCCGCAGAAATATCTAAAAAGTTGATAATAATGGATGGTAAATGTCCACTATCATTAACTTTCAGATAAGTGTAACTTCACAAAATATACAAAGTTGTGGTAATGTCTTACTATTTAAATGCTCTTTGTGCACCTATGTTAGTAATGTAATGCACAGGATATAAAGAGTAGTCTTAAATCTTCCAGAACTCACCATCCCATATTAAAAATCGGAACAACAAAGCCACTAACCTTCATTATCATCAGATATGAAAAAGTAATTGGCTAAGTTTCCATTGACATCACTCATTTATTTATTTTTTTTTGGGGGGGGGTCAATTTGGTTTGGATTTACTTTTTTTTCTACTTACTCCTGGGAGTTTTCAGAGTTATGGTGATGATGATGATGACAGCAACGACAATGATGTAATTTATGTAGAGAATACTTTGATAGTCAATCATATATACAGATTATCCTGTCTGGCTATGAAGTAGAATATGGGCTTGTATCTTCTCTAGCACAGTCACAGAAATCAAATAGGTTTGGGAAGAGGCATGTGTCATACAAAGTACACAAAAAACTTATTTGGGGCAAATAATGCTAACATAGTAAAGTTTATATAAGATGATAAAGAATAAAAATGACAATGGACAATCTCACAAATGAAGCTATGCAAATGACAGAAAGTGGGGAAGCTGCCCATTAGCTTAATGCACTTTTCTAAACTCTTACTCCATTTTCCTGATTTTTACCACATTAATGTATCTCCTGTATTATTAATTTTGGTTTCTAATTAAATTATTCAAAAAATAAAGAGATAAAATAACAAATTAAAAAAGAATCCCTTAGTATAAAGTGTAAACAACTGTAATAATTATAAACTGTAACATTATAAAAATGTTAAAACTGTAACATTACAAAATGTTAAAAATTAAAAGTAATCACTTGTGTACTGCTTAATCTGTAATTTTCCATAAGTAGTCTATGTTGCACTTTGGAAAACTCTGCCCAAGTGAAAGAAATTAGTATTGATAAAAGGGAATGAAGTCATTAAACATTTAAAATGACATTTCAGGTTAATATTGAATAAAAACTTTTGTATGATGGTTACTTAGCTAGTTGGACCCTCGTTGACAGTCATCTAGGTTAATAAAGTTTCAAGCAGGAAGTCCAACTTGTTCTCAGCAGTACTTCCCTTAGCTACTAGCAAATGTTGGAAACATAATCACTTTTGCTAAGTGGTTTTCAAACATTTTAAAGAAGATAATTTTTTTTGGGAAATGAAGCAATATTTGAAAAACCAGTAAACAAAAGAGAAAGTTCGAATTTAATGTACAAATATATTTTCGAAGGTCATATTGTCAGTACTTTTAATAAAGTCCATCTAAGAGACTAAAGAAGTCATGCTGCAAAAAAAGATGTAATATCCAATTATCATTCTATTTTTCACTGACTTATGCATTTTAATTTGGTTGTATTGCATTACAAATACCCTTATGGAGAGAATTCAACCACCGTAAGTGGTATGAACCATGGTCTGAAGATTTTACATCTCACATGGCCTTCCTCAATCATTGTAACCTCATATCTGGAGAACGAAATAGCCAGACATAGAGTTTCAAATCTAAAACTACTGAATAACTAAAAATTCCTTACATTATTTGAGAGGTCTTCACTGGCTTAAAAATATTTCTCAAAGATATAATTTTAATATTCTTTTTAACACTGTCATTGCAAATTAAGGTGTGGTATTATTTGCTATGTTTTAGATGGTCATTACAAGTTCCAATTAGTCAAATTTATTTTTTTCTCTATACTCAGAACTTTGAATTTCACTTATGAATCTCTAGCAGCATGTTTAAATCACAAACTTTGAGCTTGACATTTGAGCTAGTACAAGCCTATTATTTTGAGGTGCTATTTAATTAATGTGAATTAATTATGAGCAAAAATTTTCTAAAAGTGGTCCTTTTTTCATTTAAAATATACTAGTATTTTAACCTCATTTTCACTTTCACTGATTTTTATGCACTGTCTGTTACTTGTGCCAAATAAAAGCTACTGAGCTTCTGGCCTTTTCATGGCATGTGGTCCACAAGTATTGTGATGGTAATGTATCCATCTGTACAATTATCCTCCCTGAACATGCAAAATATATTTATTTCTTAAAGGATCATTGCAGACCTACAGATGTTCCCGTTAATGTCACATGTATTTATATGTTTTTTTTTCACTGTAATCACAGAATGAAGGAATCATTATTATAGGCCAAGAAAGGAATGTAAACAATCATGCCAAGAATACAGTTTAGATTGATGCCTTTAGATTAAGATAGACATCTGCTCACCTTTATCTATATACATTGTGGTACTTCTTTTTTTAAAATTAATCATTTTGTTTGTTTATTTATGTGTGTGCATATCTCTCTCTCTCTCTCTCTCTCTCTCTCTCTCTCACACACACACACACACACACACACACACACACACATAAACATCATTGCATACCCCAGGGTTCTCCCTCCACTTATCACCTGTGAACTTTCATCTTGATCTTCTTGTGCTCCTCATCCCCCACACCCCTCCCTGTTTGCCCTATTTCAATATGTATAGTTTTAATCTGCTAGCTATCTATTTATCTAGTAAGGAGAAAGAAGAGAGGATAAAGACTCAAGGGAAGAAGTTAAGGAGAAGTTGTTTTTGTCTGGTAACACAACTTGCTGATTTGAGTACCAATATTATTATAGTTATTTTTATTGTTTCAAAATATAGCAATAAAGAATTTGAACCAAGTTTTTACAGAGTTTCTGAAGAATGCAGTTATAACTCAATGAAACAACGCTTGAAAAATAATGGTTTAGCTGAAGGCCTATATTTCTTTTCAAATGCAAATACTTCTACTTACATCTGCAATCAGTCATTTATACATTAATGTGAATGAATTTATTAGACATCTTTCTGAAGTGTAGATTTAATTCAGAAAAGTAAGATGAACTGAGCAAGTGAAAGAAATGGAAGGATTGAATATTAAGGCTAAGAGCACTAAAGAGCTATTGATCTACATTACAAATTCACTAAAAAAAATCACACTCAAAACTCACTCTCACTAACATACTACATATATATAACTATACACATATATATGATGTGTGCAAAGAGTCTTTTATATTAAAACATGGAAAAGCAGCAGAATATGAAAGACAAATCTACATAGAAAATGCCTATTGAGTGAAATGAACATGAGTATGAACGTGTTTCATTTAGTGCATACAACGTTTTAAAATATTCAAGATAATGCATAATTAAATGAAATGCTTATAATTTTGGTCAAATCTAATTTAAATATAAAATTTTCAGTCCATAAATTTGTTAACTGAAGATTCTCTAGCCTTATGCTGAGTGCCTTCAAAACTTCAGCAAATGTATTGTACAGGAGTCAATGATCATATGTGGCATTATGACAACATAGAAATAAAAATTTAATGCTATACATCTAATTCTCTACCTTTGGTTTATAACACTGTTAAATAAAAAATACTTGTAAATATTTTTCTTAATTTAAATGCCTCTACTATGTAAAACTTATCTTTTTTACAGGTGTTTATGCTTTTTACTCCCTCCCCAAAATTTTCTATATTTTATAGAAATAATTTATTCCAATACTGTAAAATTTTAATTGAAGCTTCAAATTTTAGAGTTGCATATCAGAGAACCTTTTACATAATATTCTGGAAAAGTGTTTCCTATAAAAGGAAGAAGGTTATATTATTATTATTATTATTATTATTATTATTATTATTATTAAGACTAGGTCTTGCTATTTTTGCCTGTGGAACCGCAGACTCACATTGCCCGGGGTACCACAGACTCAAGCAATCCCCAGCCTCAGCTTCCCAGTAGCTGGAATTACAGGCGCGCGCCAGCACACCCAGCTATTTTTGGGGGACTAGGTCTCGCTCAGTGCCCCGTCCCGGACTCCAACTGTGATTCCTGGACCCAGTGCAGCTTCTTAGGCTGCCGCTTACAGGCATGGGTCACAATAGGTTACATTATTTTTAAAAATTTCTTTACTCATATTTTTTAAAAGCAAAATATATTATTAATTGAATATGGGCTAAAGAAATCTGCTGGAACATAATACTATTTCCTGTATTTCATTCGAAAGTCATTCTAAATGAAATAATTTTATGCAAATTTGAAAATATATTAATATTTAAAATATTTTTGACTCAAAATTATTACTAGCTTTCTTTGTTAAAAAATTAAAAAAGGAAATGATAGAAAAATTACCATTGAGGAAAGAGGTCTAAGTAGATATTATAAGAAGTAAAATTTATTTTTAGTTAAAAGGCACATTTAAGAAGTAAAAATACATTTGAAATTAAAACAGAAACATCTTCATGTACTTTTGTCTATTCTTTTGCAAAATATATCAAAATCAAAACTGTTCTGAATAAAATTAGTAACAATGAAACTAACATAATAACTCATTTTTTTTTGTATTTAGCTGATAGGTTCATTTTTACCAGTGACATTACACTTGTCTTGAAAAATAAAACTAAGTCAAGAGTACAAGTTGGTTAAAAAGGGAAAAGTTGAGGTAAACTGAGTTATATCCGTGCTTCTGTGATTGCTCAATACAATGTCTTTCAAAATCTGTGACTTGCACAGTTTTTCTTCATCTTTATATTGAAAGGTGTTTCTAACAATACTGCTAACAAACTTTGTATTTCCCACTTCCTTCTATGATACTTACAAATTCTTTAATACCTTTCTTAGACATGTACATAACTTTTCTTTAAATGTAATATTTAATAAAATTAATAAAGCACACCTATTCCCCCATTTAAAAATTAACACAGAACAAAACTGCTTTTGAAAAAAATGCATTCTTTTTTCAAAAAACGTATATCTTAAATATATATAAGGTTATAAATCAAGATTACCTCAAAAATTCAATAAAAAATACTTTCTTCCATACAATTATATTACTATTATAAATTACTTTAATTAATATGGTTTAAACTTATTGATACTTAATTGTTAAACTCTTCAGATTTACCTCTTGAGGACTACCTATATATTGAAGGACCATAAAAACTTCTGTCACTGGCACTTTCAAGAGAATAACTAATATTTTTATGTCAGTCTTTGTTATCCCCATGGTCACCACATTTCACATGACAGAAGTCCCCTCATACTCCTGAAAGTTGAAACAGGTTACTGAAGATACCAAAACATAACTTTGTTTCTGCCATCATCAAGCCTACTAAAAACACACCCACTTCTATTTTTTAAAAAAAGTATATTTATATACAAGAGCCTTAAGGTTGTAACCTCTGCATGTTTTGTTATACTTTGCTACTCTGAGCTGATCCATTATATTTTCTTGGCTGTAGAAGGCCATTCTGAAATAAATTTTTATTATTTCTGCATAGCTTTTTCTCATAAACTACAGCGAACCTTTTCTGGGGGACTAAAAAGCCTAAGTAATCAGACTTCTGTAATAAAGTTAAATGTTACTTAGTAGAAGGATTTAAGAAAAGTGTTACAAGTCTTTTTTATATATTAAAGGTGTCCTGGAAGGTAAAAGCTGTAATATGGATACAGTACATGAGTCATTGAGGCAAGATCAATTATTGCAATATTGCCAATTTGATACCATGTTTTATAAAACTCTATCAACAAAGTTAGTTGCTATGTCCCAAAGTTAACTGTATTATTAGGGAGCTGAGAATTCTAACCCTAGCAATTCTATTTCATAAATCGTTTGTTCTCTATTTTCCATGTCTCCTAATTGTGGTTAAATTTCTGAAAAATAGTAGCAGAATAAGGAAACTTTTTTGTGGAATATTTAAATATACTTATAACATTGAGCACTTAACATCATATATGGTATTTAAGTCAAGACTTTAAGTTAGCTTCAAAGATATACCCTGTCTGAAGAACGACAACAAACAAAAAAATTTGCTAAATAATCTTAGATAAAATCCTTAATTAGATCCTTTAAATGGCAAGTCAAAGAATCTGATCAAGATGATCAAATTGCAGAGGAAATTAACATACAATATACCCTGTATGCTACCTACTAAATATATAAAAAAAATTCTGTGTGGATGAAGTACATCTATAAAGGAGCAGAAAAGGGAAAAAAGTCATTTGAAACAGCTATTTGAATCTATTTTGTTATAACTTAGTAACTTGTATGTATCTGGTAATATAAAAATATAACTAGAAAAATATCTAGACTGCAGTATAAAGGAAACATCAATTGTGAAATACTCTTCAAAATCAAGTTAAGAAGGAATTTAAAAATTAAGTGTTAATAAAACTCACCTTGACTTGCAAACTTCAACTCTTTGGCATCTGTGACTGTGGGCCTTTTGTCTGACCCTTTCTTTTCTATTCGGCGATGGCTTCGTCTCTTCTTAGTCTCTCCCCAAAGATTGGATCCTCCATGCATACTTGGTATGTTCAAAATGGCAATTCCTTCCAGAGAAATGTTTATTAAGTCTATCTGTACTCCATCACACTGAGCAGTAAAAAAAAAAAAAAAAAAAAAAAAAAAAAAAAGAACAGAAAAAGCAAGATATTTTCTTTCTTTCCTTGATTTTTTTCTGTCATAATTTCCACATCTTTTAATGGACTTTTTAAGACAATAATCCCAAGGACATGTAAATGGTTGCCTTATTTGTCAGCATGAAGGATAAAATGGTCATTAATGTTATCTAGTTATAATTAATAGTTGTTAAAAATGATCGTGTTCAATCATTAGCATATCTTTGTTTACAGAAACCGTTAGATGGAATGCATACAATCAACTGGAAATTGTAATGTGATACCAAGAGGTTGATCTAGGAATGCTCAGTTAGGTTCAGGTGGAAATTTTAATGACTGCCTCCTACTGAAAGCACACTGCAAGGCAATATTGGAGGGAGGAGGAAAAAAAAAAAAAACTTAACTCATGACCTCACTTTTTGAGAGCAGAGAAAGAGAAAGAAGTACCCTAAGGGAATTTTGAGAAGAGAAAAGCAAAACATAAAACAGAACTCTGTACTTTACTGGAATGACAAGAGTACATTCTTGGATTAGGCTAAATTCTATGCAAGCCAAACATCAAAGGCAATTAAGAGGTAATTGTTTAAATGAACATGAAGGTCTAGGCAGGCTGAGGGAAATGCCAAGAGTAGTAGTATGAGCAATATCTAACCACCATTGCTTTATACCTGATATAACAACAGATTGAAAAATAAAACAATTAGACAATTTTTTTTTGGTTTGCTGACAATAATCCTTTCTAATGAAAAATATAGACATTATTAACAGACAATACTTTGAGATATCCAGAATGGTTATTTTAAAATGTTTGTATTTTCAATTTTTTGTGTCTTTTGTTCATTTTCCTTGATGGACATAGGCAAAGAATCACAAGACTATATGGTATTTTTTGAATTATTATATATTTATCCTTTCAAGTTTTCTAAAATAGTTATAATTATATCCCAGATAATATTTTCCAATTTCAGTTATACATCAATATAAGAAAAGCAGTGCACAGCTAACACTTTGTTTTACAAATCACTTTTTTAGTGATACTTATTTCCTATGTCAAAGTATATTTGCAGTTGGATTGTTTTATTTGCCATATCTTATGAGAGAAAAATCACTGATAATAATTTAGCCTTTCTCTATGGCGATCATGGTTTTTGAATCTGGAAGAGGTAATGATGATGTAAAAAATATCTTCTCTTTTCGAGAATTGCCTCACCATACTGAAACCAATGCTGCTTCCTGTTGACTAGAATATAAAACTGTGAAATAAAGCAACACATCTTGAGTCCATTTGGCAAGGTTAGAAGCAAATTCTAGAGAAAGCGCCAAGTTTTCATTCAATTTGTTTCAATGAGGGTGAAACCAAGGTCTAGATGATGCACCCCCCCACCCCATAACAAGTGATTTTTTTTCTCTTAACATGTATTAAATTAAGATGATTTCTTTTTACTAAAGAATTCTGCTCATGTGTATACTCACTTACCGCTATATATTCTAGATAAACAGATATTAATTTCATAATTAAAAGTAATCTTGTGTAAATACCCTGCAGGCCTCAATGAATCAAACACATACTGTGTGTCAGGCCTCCCACTGTCTTCAAGTGGAATGTACTGGCTGGATAATTAGATAGTACATATTTTTTAACCTTATTTGCATGCATATTATATCTTTTGCACACTGACAAGCAGCAGTAACAACAAAAGTCAGATTACCACAGGGAATTCCCACAAAGAAGTCTTCATTCCTTATAATTTGCAGCCTAAATTAAAATAATTTGATCTTTGACAAGGATGAAATGTCAACCAGAAGGGGGTCCTCTACAAGCCACGGCCTGTGGCTTCTGAAATCTGCCTAATTTATGTCAGTCACTTCTTAATACATATTTAAGTATTACACGAAAAAGATGATAAATATGCAATCTGACACCTTTGGTATTTCCCTGCTGTTAATTTATAAAGGTCTGGCTTCCCCCAAACTGACTAAAATCATTTAAATAACAGAAGAATTGTGAAATAAGCTGGAGTTAGGGCCTGGCTTCCATTTTCACTCAATATTGAACACAGCAGGTAGTACACTAAGACAATTATTTGACTAGGCCTTAGAATCCCACTGTGACAAGTTACTTTCAGAGTTAGTAAAGGAGTATTCCTTTGTTCATCTGCAGAGAAAGAGAACATGTTGCAAATAGGTTTTTTTTTAATTGTACTAGAGAAGTTACATGTGCCAATTGAAAAACCATCGTTTTGATACATGATATTATTCATGTTTTCACTTCTCAGAGGCTTATCACAAGTAGCTTTAAGGAAACAGCTCTCTGAAAGGTGAAGAAAAAAAAAAAAAAAAAACCCCTCAATGAATCCAAAGAAGGAACACTGAGGTCCGGATGAGAGCGGGACAATGTACTTACATAAATTGCTATTTATTAATGATTTGTTTCCATTAGTTCTTGACCTTAGGCTACCTTCCTCTGTTTGCTTTAACATTGTGTTGATTAGTCTGGAAATTTTCAGGACTGGTTCTGATAGAGACCAGGGATTGTAGCACACCAGTTGGAGCGCAGGAAAATAAAAGCTGAGGTGAAGGCTTTGAAATATAAACAAGTTATAATACTGTGTCAGATAATATTTTCATCCACTCAGAAGATTTATGATTTTTAAAAAGGTAGCTACAGAGGAAAAGAATATAAAAGCTTAAAAGCTAACAGTCTCGTTTAGTCAATAAATCCTGAATATTTTTATTACTCAGAAAAAAGGTCGTTAACATACAGTATGATCGGGTTTTTTACAGAGTGCAAAGCCGTGATATCATGTCCACTTTAAGCTTTTCCAGGTATAAAATGGAAGATATTATTTTAGAGATAAATTTACCCAAAAGAAAAAAAATAATGTCTGAAATTTTCTGTCAATGCACTTTAGTCCCAGTTTACAAATACATTCTGCACCATACTATACAGAGGTGCTGAACACACGTTTTTATCTATGAATTTAGTGTCAGATTCAGTTAATATGCCATTTAGTAAGAAGAACCCTGAATAGCTGTGTGGATAATAACTTTCAGAGCATATGATTAATGATAAACTATAATAATTTTTCTAAAGCAAAATATAACGCCATACTAATATAAATACTGTTTTACTAAATGAAACATAAAAAAAAAACAAACATTGCTTAGTTCAATGCAGCTACTGAAAATGACTTATTTAAGTCTACCTTGAGAAGAGATTTTGATAAATGGATATGAAACTTGTAAGACAAAATTATTTGTACTTTTGCAGAAAACTACAACAGTAAAGCTACCAATTAAATGCATACTTGTATAAATGTATTTCAACAGGTTTCTTTTATTTTTTAGATATTTGGTATTCTTTTGATATTTTATATTATTTTAATATTTAGATATTCATATATTTTTAGATACTTCTTAAATATTTAGATATTTCTTTTTAGATATTTTTAGCTGAAGCTATTTTTAACTTCCCTGTGATTAAACATCTTTTTGAAGTGCATCTAATGCATTTTATCTACCCAAACTGTGTATATGTAGGTTTAGAACATGCTTTTTAGGTTATTTTAGTACAATCTGGAAGTCTAATGAAGGTACTGGAAGTGTTGTTGATTTCTCTGAATCATAGACAGTGTGCTAAACATGTCACCAATGTTTTCTCAAAAAAAGAAATCACAAAAAACATGGATCCTTTGGAATGCTATCATTAAAATATAAGGATCCACATTTTCTTATTTGACTCATTTGTCTTGGGCACTTAGATTGCTCCCATAAATTTTTAGCATTGTAAACAGTGTTGTAATGAGCATAGGAGTTGTATATCCCTTTGAGTTAGCGCTTTTATATTCTTCAGTAGATACCTAGGATTGGAATTGATGAATTGAATCATAGATTGATTTTTAATATTTTGAAAACCACTGTAATGTTTTCCTTAGGAGCTGGATCAGTCTACATTTCCAACAAATTATACAGAGTTCTGTTTTCCTCACACACTTATGAAAATTTATTCCCTCTGTGCTTTTTGGTATGGGCCATTGTCATAGATAGAAATGGTATCTCATTGTAGTTTTGATTAGCATGCCTGTGATAATAAATGATGATGAGACTATTTTCATATGATGGTTACTCATATGTATATATATATTTGGAGATCTGTCTAGATCTTCTGCCAGTTTCTTAGATTGGAATTTTTATTTTTTTGTTGAATTGTATGAGTGTTTTGTAGGTCTTAGATATTAATTCTTTATCAGATGTATGATGTAACAATACTTTCTCCCATTCATTTAGCATGTCTTTTCTTTTTAATGATAGCTTCATTCACTGTGCAGAAAGTTTTCAGGTTGATCGAGTTTTGCTTCTATTCCCTTGTCTTTGGAATCCACTTCTTAATGATATACCTGTTGGGAAGGTCATGGAATCTTTGTCTATGTTTTCTTCTATGTACTTTATAGTTTCAGGTATCACAGTCAATTTTTAATCTATTTTGAATTGATTTTTGAGTATCATGTGAGACAGTGTTGGGGTTTCACTCTTTTGCATGTGACTGTCCAGTTTTCCTAAAACAAGTTGAAAGGATCTTCCTCTTCCATTATATATGCTTGGTTCCTTTGTTGCAGTCTAACTCTACATTTAATCAAGGGTTTATTTTTGGGATCTCACGTCAATAGTCATGACCAGTGTATCTATTTGTATTCTATCTACATCATGTTATTTTGATTATAGTAGCTTTGCAGTGCAGTTTGAAATATGGTAGTATGATATTCTCTCTTTTTATTTTTTGGTTGGAATTGCTTTGACTTTTGGGGGTTATTTGTAATTCCATATACATTGCAGTAATTGTTGTTTCTTTGATTAATACCATTTATACTTTGTTAGAAAATGTACAGAATCTTTATGATTCCATAAATAAGATGTTCATTTTAATAATGTTAAATGTTAATGTTCCAATCTATAAGCCCCTGCTTATAGTTTTCCATTTTTTTGTCTTAAAAAATAGTATATAGTATTTATTGCACAGATCCTTTATACCTCCTTTAAGTTTATCCCTAGATATTTAAGCTTTTAATGCAACCATGAATAGGCTATTTCCTTCATCTCTTTCCCATGCAACTTGTTGTTGGTATCTAGAACACAACATAATTTTGTATACTGAATTTGTAGTCTACCACTTCACTCTACTAAATAATTTCTGTTAGCATTTTAGTGGTGTCTTTAGAGATTTCTAAGTACTTTTCTGTTAATCTGCATTTTTTTTAACTTTCCCATGCCTGCTTGCTCTAGTAAGCACTTCTAACATTATGTGGTATAACAATATTAAAATATTAAAATGCTATCCTTGTGTTGTGCCTGCTTTTAGAAATAAAGTTTACTGTTTTTAACCACTGATATAATGTTACAGCTGAGTTTGTTATATATGGCATTTATTAAGTTAAGGCAAGTTCCTTCTATGACAATTTTTAAAGAGTATTTATCATAAATGGCTGTTGAAATAATGTAAGATGCTTTCTCTGCATATATTGATATAATGTAAGTTTTGCTTTCCATTGTTGATGTACAAATTATATTGATAAATTTGAAGATGCTGAACACCTTTTTTGCACCCCTGGAATAAATCCCACTTAATAATGATAAAAGATCATTTTAATGTTGTTCAATACAGTTTGTTAAAATTTTGTTGAAGATTTTGAATTGAAGTATCAGGATGTTGATCTATACTTTCCTTTTTTGGTGATGTCCTTTACCACTTTTGCAATCAGAGTAATATGTTCCAAACAAATAAAATATGCTTGGAAGTATTTCCTCTTCCTCATTTTTTAGAAGAGTTTGAGAAGAATAGATATGAGTTTGTCTTTAAGTCTTGGACTGTTTAGCCCAAATTTTCCTCTATGTATTTTAAGGTTTCAGGTCTTATATCCAAGTCTTTGGTCCATTTTGAGTTGGTTTTTGAACACTCAGTTTTAAAGCTTTAATCTTCCTAAAACTCACTGAGAACCAAGGACTGAATACATTGGTGAATGGGTTGAATTTTGCCTTATATAAGGAATAAATGAAAAAGTCATGAACTTTATAGCTTCAAATTCGTTTGTTGAACTGAGATGCTGAGGCATATATCCATGCCCTCCCAATTTTAATACAAACACTTTGCTTTTAATGTTGAGGTAAGTACCTCATATTACAATTTTGAAAGAGCATTTATCATAAATGGTTATTGAAACACTGTGAAATGCTTGATCTTTTAAAGTTTAACATTTTACTCATTTTTAACAGAATACAACTGAGTTGTATAATCAAATGTTTCAACTTGTGAATTTTCTACCATATAATAAATATGCAAAATATGTGATGCGATATATCTTATATTAAAATGTGCATGTTATACATGTAATATCTACATGTAAAAATTACATGTATACATGACATATAACATACATTTTATTACATATATTTTATATATTATGACTATTATCATATTATATATAACATAATACTAATCTATATAATCTACAATCAATTTTTTTCCTTATAATTAGACACTTTGGCAGCAACACAATTCTTGTTACTCTTATTAAAGAACTGCTCATCTGCTCATTTCTGTGATGGAAGAACATAAAAAAAAACCTCTGTAGTTCATAGAATTTTTACTAAAATTATGTGAGATTAAGTATTGTATTGCTTTGCTAAGCACCAAGCACAAGGGATAGTTTATTAATAGATAAATCTTAGCTTTAAATGTTATCAGCTGTTATCTCTAGATATTAATTTGCTTTCAAACACTCACTCCTCGTGGGGAAAGCTTTTGATATGAAAGTAAAGTGTGAAACAATGGGACAAATAGCATATGATACTTTTTGAAGAAGTTGCCAATAAATATTTATTCATTACTAAGGTACTCTTGTATTAAGTTGTTTTATTTTCCTTTATATATATTTTTCAAACTGTAGTGGTACAATTTTAGGTCAAACAGGAAGTAATAGCAAATAGAATCAAATTTCCAAATTGCTATTTTTGCTATATTTAATTATGAAGTAACCTTGAGGGTAGATAGGCACATTCTGCTAATATGATAGACTGGATTCATTAAAAAGTGGGTACAGAAGCAGATTTTGATTTACTGTTCACACACAGAGTCTCTCTCTTCCAAACACACACACACACACACACACACACACACACACACACACACACCCCAAGTTTCATAATTGAAAAATAAACATCTAAAATTATAATAGTATTTCAAGATATGCAATAATAAATTGGGGAACACACAGGGATGGTTCTAATTTATAAATGCTATTATAGTGGTTATCAGAATACGCCAGTAAATGCAGATTTGGGAAAGCAGTCTTGAAGGTATGTAGGAACATGACTCTAAAAGTAACTTAATTTAGTTTTTTTAATAAGACATAGAACTATGTAACAAAGCATCTCAATTTTATTCTTAATTTAAAATCAATGGTTTACACATTTATTTTCTCCAATTTTTTAGTATATAGCTTTTTCTTTGAATATATTGTTACTTTGTAGCACATGTAATTTTCTATAAGTCAGCTTTAGTTTCTTTTTAATTAAGACTATTTTTAGAGCAATTCAAGGTTTGTGGTAAAACAGAAAGTCATTGTAGAGATTTTCCATTTACCTACTACCTCTACATAAGTCTCTCTTTTATCAACACACCACAGCAGAGTGGTACCTTTGATACACATTATAAATTAACATTAAAATATCATTTTCAACCTAAGTCCATAATTTAAAGTATGGTTCACTTTTGGTCAATTCCATTCTATGGAATTAAAGGTAAAATGATATTTATTCACCATTATATTATTATACATTTTCTTGACCTTGCAAATGCTCTATGTTCCACCTATTTATTCTTCCCTTCTCACCAACCCCTGATCTTTCTACTTATCCTTTTTACTGTTTTTCTTGTTCTAGAATGTCATAGGTTGGAAACACATACTGTGTACATTTTGCATATTGACATCTTTTGCTTAGGAATAAACATTTTTGTACCCTGTATGTCTTTTTTGTGGTTTGATAGCTTAAAAACTGAATATTATTTGGATATACCAGAGTTGATTCATTCATTCTCTACTAGTTGCTTACAAATTTTGGCAATTAAATAAAATTTTTTTTATAAACTTTCATGTACAGATTTTTGTGTTGATATAAATTTTCAACTCCTTTGAGGATATACCAAAATGCATGAATGATGCATCATATGGAAATAATGTGTTTAATTTTGAAAGAAACCACTCAATAGTCATCCAAAGTGATTATCTGTCATACTACCAGCAATGAGTTCCTGCTTCTTCATATTCTAACCAACACTTTGTATTTTAGTATTAAAGATTCTGATACTCTAATAAGTATGTATTGGTATCTCATTGTTAACATTTAGCAAACCTGCATTTCTCTGATGACATATGATGTGAAGAGTTGTAAAATCTTTGGCTCATTTTTCAATGGGATTGTTTATCTTTAGTTGAAATTTAGTTAAGAATAACATTCATTTATCTGCTGTGTCTTTTACAAATATTTTCTCTTAGTCTATGTCTATCTATTCCATTTCTCTGCACTGTTTCCAAGAGCAAAAGTTTAGATTTAGTTAAGTAAAATTTATCAATTACTCTCTCATGTTTTCTTTAGCACTGTATATGAAATGACACTTCCATATCCAAAGTCATCTAGGCTTTATTTTATTTTAACTTTCAGAAGTTTTATAATTTTGCCTTTTACATTTAGGTCTGTGTCCTATGTTGAATTCACTTTTCTTAATTTTTTTTTTGCATATGTATGTGATATCCACTTGCTTCAGCACATTTGTTTAAAAGAACTTTGTACTCCAATGTATTATCTTTCCTCTTCCATTGAAGACTGATTTACAATATTTATGGGAGTCTTAATTCTGGGATCTCTATTTGTTCCATTGATTTGTCTATTCTTTTAATAATACTACACTAACTTATCACACTACTTTGAGTAATATAGCTTAACGGGTAAGTACTGAGATCAGGTAGTATTAATCCTCCAACTTTGTTACTCCTCAAAAATGTATTGGTTATTCTGTGTCTTTCTACTCCCCAGATAAAGCCAGGTTATTGATATGCACAAAATAAGTTTTTAGGATTCTAATTGGTATAAATTGAATTTATAGGTCAAGTTGTGAAGAACTTACATGTTGACAATATTGAGTTTTCCAATGTATGAAATGTCTCTCCTAGATGTTTCTGTCACCTTGTGCATGAGGTAAGGAGGGGTGTAAGAAACTTCAGAGCATCAACTCTATACTCATTCAGTCAGTCACCTGACTTTTAATTTTTATCAATGTTATTTTATGCTACAGATTTTCTTTTCTGAGGGTAAGATATACTCAAAGTCCATTATATAAAGAGCATTTAAAATTATTTGAAGAAAGATTTTATAACATCTAAGGTACATATTACATATGTACATTTTTATGTCACTATATATCACTATACTTTGTTTGTGTATGTAAAACACACACACACATATATATACATGCACACATATATGTCTTCTAGTAATCATAGAAAGTTTACATGTGTCCAAACTTTTCACCTCTTCTGATGATAGTACTTTTTAGCTTTGTGAAATAATCTAGTCATGAAGGATTTTTCCACTCCATAACCATCAGTGACTAAAGAGGCTACAGTCTGAAATAGCACTACTTTTGCTGTCATCATTATTAGCAGTAAATAAGAAAATCCGGAAAATTAGAAATGTACCGAGGCCCCTATGGTCCTATGTAGTCCATAATTAATCTGTCAAACTTATTACCTGAATATATATCACAATTTGTGTCTCAGTAGATAGTTATACATTTACTTTATAGTTTACTTTGAAAGTACTGAATCTAATAGGTCCCAATTCATAGCTACTTGTCCTTAGTGTTCATATTTTTTAATTCTGTTTTTTTGGTTTGTGGTTACCACATATCAAAATATATTTTTTCCTTTTTCTTTAACCCCCCAAACCTCTCAATAAAACAAAGTCATTTTCTTTTATAACTCAATTCCAAAATTTTTAGTCCTACAGTGCCTATATATTTTTGGTAGGCTTATTTGCTCTAAATCTTTTTAAAGCAAATCTTTTCTTGCTATCTTTGCACTCTCTCTCTTGGCATTTCCCCTTCCTGTAAAGGTAATGGGGAAATGGCAACCTTGGGAACTAAGAAAATATAGTTAATGAATGGGAAGGGAATGGAAAAGTATATTTTGTAACCTTTACTCATGAAAGTAAGTACAATTTCAGTGAACTGTTTTTTAAAGGTTATAAGATACTGAGACCTAAAAATAATAAAGGTTTTTTTTTATTATGTATCTTGTAACATTTTTTTCTCTTCACCTACACTCTTTTATGTCAGGTTTTTCTATCCACACTATGCCCAGTACCTTTACCTTGATTTCTAAAGCTTTATTTCATCTCTCAATCTTTAACACTGTAGTAGCTTAACTTTTTTCTAGTATTTTGGTAGTAATAGAGTCACAAAACAGACAGAAAATTAATATTTAAGATATTGGGTAAAGCTGTTAGAATTGCACAATGTATAGCCATTTCATTGTAATCAAACAAGTCATTTTATAAAAATTTTTAAAAAGTTTTTTTCTTACTTCTATTTCCACAGATTCATGCAGTTTCTTGCAGGTGGCTGAGAAAGTTTCTGAGGTGCCAAACTCAAAATACCAAAATTTGTTCTTCATTCTGAAAAAAGAAGGGAAGAAGCAAATTAGGTTATTATTTATAACAGAAGAAAAATTTTTATAGTAGGGTACCGCTGTCTTGTATTATAAGTGATAAAAAGATTTGAGGACATGTACCATCCATAATGAAATAAATGATCACATAATTTTCAAAGCTTAAATGTTGATGTCAAGTTGTAGAATTATACCTGAGGGGATTATAGCAAGTGTTGATTTGACAGCTTCAAGTAGCTCTTTCACTTTTTCTTATTTTGGTTGTTCAGATTAAAAATATATACATATACACACATATGTACATATATATATATCAGTATTTTCATTCTCAGTATGTTTTTGACAATTTGATTTTAGGGAAGTTTTTTAATCATGAAGAGAAAAATTATCTGGGCTTTTCATGAAGAAAAAACTAGGCTTAAATATGCTAAATTTTTCTAGATGAATGTATTCATAAGAAATTATCATGATCGAATAGCACATTATAAAGAAAAAATAGTCATTATCCATATAGATAAAATTTAGCAATTTTGGTAAAGCTATTATTATAAAAAGATATTATCTCCCTTTACATAAATAATAGTGGGAAATTATAATACAGTAGGAGTGATCTAAAGGAGTAAAAAAAAAACAATTTTATGAATATAACAATAGTTCCAGAGAAAATTGTTTAAATGATTTTTGTATTAATCAGGAAGTACAATGTGAAAGATATATTTTTTCTCACAATCCAACAACCATATCTTTAGTTCTTTGTGACATGTAATTACATTTATTATCATTTAATGTAATTTACAAAGGTTGACAAGACTTTTGTATGTTGACTAGATTTTTGTTTGTTACTATGTTTATTACTAAAGATAGAACCATGAGTCAATTTTACCTTCCAGAAGACCAGAATGTTCTAAGAGTTGGGGCATATAAAATAGTAATAAATTAAATAAGAACAAAGCATTTGGAAAGATATTTCAGTGAATCACTCTTTATTAGGAAGTGTTCAAAGAACTTTAGAAAGTGACATTATAATCAGTAGTAAGGTAGTAAAGGAGGAAGATGAGACAAGTTCTGGGAGTATTTAGGAATGTGGTATGACTTAACAGGATGCTCAGACAGGCTGTTATGGGCTTGCCTTATTATTGAGACATGCCAAGGTAAGGGATTTGATGTTGATATTAAAGATTAACCTAGAGCAGTAGTGAAGCAACATGACCAACTTTTATAGACAAACAAGACAAACACTTCTAGAATGAATGATGGGGCTGGAATGTTAAAATGCTGTTGCTATGAATAGAAATACAGCTAATGGAATAGTATAAATGAAATATAATTGGGGGCTTAAACCATGTGGCAAGAGATTGGAAAGTACTCAATTAAAGAGGCATACAAAAGGAGAATCAATAGAAACTAGTGATAATATATTATTCTGAACTCTGCTATACAAAAATTGTCTTTGAATGGACGTGCAGGAATAAAGAAGCATTAGTCCAGTAAAAGAAGGATGTGACTTTATATTTTGAATATATATATAGAATTCCATATATATATATGTAGTATTGCATATATATATACATATATATATATATATAGTATTGCAGTTTGAAAATAGTGTGTGCATATGACATTTGATTGCACATAGTTATTCCTTTGTCTCCAATTTGGTCCATCAAAATTCTCCATATATAATTAGGATGTTGATCTTGTATTAACTAAATAAGATGTACTCGTTTTAGCAAACATCACAAAGAGTAGAAATTCTGAGAATTTACATTCAGTCTTTAGTCACTGTATTAGTTAGCATTACTGCTCATGTGCAAAACTGCTTTAAATTCCCCATTATTACAACCATTTTATGTTTCACTTAGATAAATATATGGAGGTAATAAAAAGCACATAGAATCAGATTCCACATGACAAATTAAAAGCTGTTAAATTTTATTTTTTTTTCAACCAAACTAGTCTTTAGGTTGTAGAAATGCAAAAAAAGGGCACACTTTCGCATGTATTCTATTTATTTTTATGGCTCACATTAGAAAATGGTCCAAATAATTCAAACTCAAATTTGTCAGAGAAAACATTCATCTTAAAACTTTAGGAATAAGATAAATGAACACTTTATCCACTATGAAATATCACATCAAAGTCAAAGTTATTGTGTGTATTTTTTTTTTGTGTTTGTGTGACATTTTGTGTTTGCAGGTATTATGTCCTAAAAAGAGTCATAGTATTAAAAACTTGAGTCATTAACATACTAAAACTTATTTCAATTAATTTAATTTCAAGTCTACATACTTCAATTTAATAATTAAAGTACTAGGCTACCAGATGTTCCAGTAAAAATAAGAAGTTAGCTCCCATATAACAGACAATTTTGCTTTTCTTACTTTCCTCAGGGAAATGTGCAATATCAGAAACTTTGTTCATATAAAAATATCATACTTATCTTTATGAAATAGTAAATATTTATTTAATTATTGACTAAAAAGTGGCCAAATACATTACTTAGTTTCTAGTATTATATTTTCCTGGAAATTTTCTTTCTGGATGACATGTTTTTTTGTATTGACTATTATCTATTAAGTAATGTTAATGCAGCAAAGATAAAATAGACCAAACAATATATGAAGTATTAGTGCATTTCCCAAAATGAATATGACAGGACCTAATTAAACTTGAAGTTCTTCTCTAGCAAAGATGCAACACAAAGTGAGGGGTGGGATTATCTCATTTATATTAGTGTAGAAAACTCAGGAGTCATAAACATACAGAATTTTATTTCAATGAAATTATACTCAAAGGTCAACTTTTTCTCTCACAGTTGAGTTTCTTTATTACTTTAATGTATTTAGTGGTGATATAGGAAAAAATAAGAGTACCATAATTGGTATAAAACTAAAGTCTTTTATTAATCACTTGAATTCTTTTCCAAGTATCCTCAATGAAGTAATTCTATCTTTATTGTATAGATAAAGGTTTATTGTATAAGAAGATAACAGCTTCTGATCTTTTTTTTTTCCAAATGAAAGCAAAAGCGTAATGTCCAAAGTAGCTTAGTTAAAATGGAATTTAAAAATTAATTTATTTTCATTCATTAATGGTGTAAAATTCTCATCTTTTTTTATGTCTCTTTCTTTTTTTCCCTATTATGAAAGTGTCTCAATATTCATTTCAAATATGGTTTTAAAATTATTTTCCCATGAAGAACAATGTTTCTAAAAATCCAATCACTTTGCTACAATAAGAAAACTCAGTCTCATCATTTGATGGAATACCCTAGAAGTAGAGCAGGACTTTTGAACTGGGCTAACAATTTGGTAATGAAAGATGCAATCCTATTGACTTATAGCAATAGGGTAAGTGTTTAAAGTGGTACATTTATGTCATGGAATCAATTCAGTTTTATTTGTTTTTCATTGCCAAGAGACATTGCACTAAACATTGGTTATAGGGTTACTCATTTATTCCTAAATGTAGTGAGGTATTACTTTTAAAAATATACCACAAGTCAAGTGGAAAGGCCCTGTGGGAACTGATTTTACAGTGAAATGAGCAGCATGTGAAAGCTGCAGCTCACGGGCCAGGTTTGCAGGGGACGCAGACTAAAGAGCAGTGCAGCTACTATTTCGTTCAGGGGTTAGGAAAAGGTACAATGCAGTACTGCAGTTTAGGCCTTTTTTTTTTTTTTTTGTCACCCTTGTCACTCTTGAATCTCTTGGAAAATAAACACCATCTATATCAACCACAGTAAGAAGGGATTAAGAACTAAGTCCACACCCAACTCAAAGGAAATCAGCAACTTAACTTGTTATTTCATTAGAAGCTATAAATTCACCACACACACACACACACAAACACAAAACCACAATAAATATTTTTCAAAGTTTGAGATGGTGGGTTAAATGAGAAATCTGAATTCAATTTTAAAAAATATGTTCAAATATTTAGATACACAGTTACATATTTGCTTGTAGAAATTTGAAGTTACAGTTTCATGTAATTACTGTCCAAATGAGGATCCCAGTGGTAACAGTGACCTTATATTTAGATCACTATTTTCTAAAAAGAAATACTTTTAAATCCCTCACACCCATAATTTTTTAAGCAGCAATTTATACTTGTCTCATGTATAGCAAATGAATAATGTTGATAATATTATTTCATAAGGAAGAAATACAGCTATAATGTCTACAGTAGGGACATTTTATATTCATACCAAAGAGAGCAAACATTTCTCATGTTTCCAGACAACAGGTAAAGATATAATTTCAAAAAAAAAATGACATACAACAATGCTTGCATCTAATGTTCATTCATAAAACATGCTTGTTACGTTCCCAGGAGACAATAAACGAGCTATAGAAACTTCAGAAAGTGTCATATAATACTTCATATTGGTTTGTAAAAAAAGATGAATATTCTAAAAATATAATCTTTAACCTGTATTACTTTTACAAGAATAAAGAAAGTTTCTCATATGTAAATATATGAAAAGGATGCTCCTCAAGATCAAATGTTTTAGTGTGTTTTTTCAAGTCAAAGAGGAAGAGTATGTTATGATGAAAATGCTTTTTTTGTAATAAGAACTTTCTATCAAAATAATCAAGTCAATTATTTCTTTCCCAAATGTTCCATTCTTTCTTTTTTACTGTACATTAGAAATAATTATGAGAGTGTGAATAGAAACACAAAAGCATCATGATGCCACAGTACAGTTTATTCTAAAAAATATGTATATACATAACACATTTTCCCCAAAGAACAATGTCAATGATTATATTAAATGTAAAAAGAAATCGATAAACTGCTTAAATATAGTCAAACATTCTTAGAATTAGCATGCATGTTAATAATAAATAGGTTTTTAAAATCAAAATAAATATTTCATATTCATAAAAAATTTCTTAAGAAAATATTTGGAAGATAACTCAACTGTGTGATAGCAATAATTGCTATTGTTATTGAATATGACAGCTATAGTGGAGTTGAATGAGACTTATAAGCCATTCTCTCATCACAGGGGAGATAGCAAAGATGAATTCAAGAAGTCCTTTTTTTCTTGAGTAGCTTTTTTCCCATACTGTCTCTCATTAAATATAATAATGAATGCAGTATCACCTGAAACTTTTTTCTAAGCCATAAGGAAATGTTATAGGTCAGATGGGTCATCATTAGATGACTCCTTTATTAGTATTTCTGTTTCAAAAGTACTTTCATTCCCCTCACCTAAAATAAACCAACTAAAGGTGACAATATAATCTACAGCTGACCAATAGAATGTGATGTATACTGTGTGTTTCTTGGAAACATTTTTAGTCTTTTAAAGAGACAGAGACAAATTAAAAGCTCGGTTCCTCCTCTCCTGTTCAAGAAAGGATTTGCTAGAGCTGGAAGAGAAGACATTTTGTGACTCTTGAGGCAAAGTAGAGGAACTGAGAGAGGAGGAATCAGATACCTGACTCAGTCACCTGTCCTTGCTTGCTACTCATACAACACAAGTAGACTCTTCTCATTATTTTGGGTAGTCTGTTACTTGCAGCCAACACAGTGCATTGGAGTTTGCAGAGAATTTTCATAGATGTTAGTAATAAATGAAGTATTTGGAAAATCTCAATGAAGTGATTTACTTGCCAAACAGTATTGTTTTTCTAGATGTGAAATTTGGTGTAACTGAAATCAAAGAGCTAAGTGCATAATTTCTTTTCATCATAATTTCCTGTTATATTTTGAGTAGATATGCTTTCGTTGCCTGACTTGATATTCCTCTGAAATTTTAAAGAATTATTTATACAAGGGTTAAATACACTACACACACACACACACACACACACACACACACACACTAATCCTGGGGGAAAATACTCTCATAAAACACTTTTTTTTTTTAATCTGATACAAAATCTGATACAAAAATCTGTGTAGACCAACAAGCAGGTAGTAAGTTCATTTTTCATCCATTTCCATATCCTAATAGCCAGTAATTTAGAAACAGACTCACCAGTGATATTTCAATTGATAAAATACACCATGGTGTCTGAGATTATCTACAGAAAAGGTTAAGGTACAGTATTTCTCACTGATATAAATAGGAACATATGAAGTCTACCTAAAAACATAACTAAGTTTTATGTGTATCAATATAAAAGTTATTCAAACAGATTAATATATTCCTAAGGTCAAGTGACTGCCACTCAAACTTATCTTAAATATTGTATGTTAGCTAGAAAAAATCATGCTGAACAAAACAAGCCAGAAAGAAAAATATAAGTATTGGATGGTCTCATTTATATGTGGGATAGATGAAAACAAACAGAAAGACAAGAAAAAGTTAAAACTAACATACTGACAACAGAACTGAAGCATACAGCAAGGGAGGAGAAGAAAGAGAGGCAAAATCAGGGGAGGGATGAGCACAGGGTATCAGGATGACAGTTCATGGGTGACACTTCATGGGTGGGAGAACTTCAGGGTACACAATGATATAAGAAAAAATATATATACATAACCAATAGCATTTTTTTTAATTCAGAAAAAACAAAAAACAAGAAGAGGTAGGTGCTATAAATGTGTGATTGGCACATCCAGGCCTAACTGGACACCAAGAGACGCTGGTGTGCATATCTCAGCATGCGTAGTCAATATTCTGAGTATCTACTCTAGTTATGGTACTGTGATAGCACTGGAATTACATTTACACATACAGATATCTACTTTCAAAACACTCTATGGTCAAGAAGGACATATCACTTTATTGAATGTTTTGGTAAGCGTGAAGAAGGCTTACAGGCTGTTGTAAGGTGTACATATATATATATATGAAATATATATATATATGAAATATATATATATATTTCATATATATATATGAAAATAATGAAAAGACTTCTCTGAAGAAAATTGATGAGTTTTACCAAAGATGCTAGGTAAGTGAGTGCAAATCTCACCCCCTTTGCTCTAATTCTATAGTTACCAACTAATCTATAAGTTAATTTAGTGTTCCATGATTATCATGAATAAAATGTCATGAATTATGAATTATATGTCCTAATTTTTCAGAGAAATTATCACCACCTCTCATCTGCTTTAGGTGCTATATCCACTTTACTACTTGGTAAAGCTGAGCAAATGAAGAGTTGTCTGACTACTTCCGAGTCATCTGAGTCATTATACAATTATGTTTTTGCATTTATCAAAATAAGGATAAGACCAGAGTATGCTCATACACTCAAGATATTGTCCAATGGGAGGCCTGTTGTAAAATCCAACAGCATTCATAAGCAGCAGGGACAACAGGCTGGATAATACAAACAGAAGTTTTTGAGTTAAATCATGAAATAATTGTTTACCACACCCCCTTCTGTGTAGTAGTCACCAATCGAACTTTCTTAGTTTTTCTTCCCTATACTTCTGGCCATGAAAATGTCTGTTCTATTTATTTGTTTTTACTGAATATAACTCAATTAAGTCATTAAGATAAATATAAATGTGTTTCATTGTTAATATAGTTCAGATATTTAAGGAGTTCTTAATTTCAAAGAGATTACTTCAATGTAGTATTCTTCCTATAATAACATTAAAGGCAACTCTGGCTTCCTATTTCAATACTTAGACAAATCTATAACCAAAATACAAATTTACTTATTACTTTGCACACTTAAGTAGTCAACATTATTAAAGTAAATAACACTGTTTAACGGTGTTTGTTTGGTATGCTAAAATATGAGTGAAATCAGAAATCACTAACAAAGCAGTTTGAAAATACACGAGGAATTCAACATGTGTAAAAAAGATTATACAAATATTTTTGAAAAGTACATTTGCTTTCATCACCAAAAGACCAATTAATATTTTTTTCTATTACCATCTTCTGTGCCATAGAATAACTTTAAAACTATAATTATGGATCCTTAAAATATGAACTTGTGACATTTTCATCTTCCTCAGAACCAAATTACAGTGCTGTATTTTGCAATATTTACAAAAGTAAAGAGAAAAATTACACCTTTCTCCCCGCTTCACACATTGTTTCCCTTACCTCTATTCTGTGAAGACTACCACAGCTTCACAACTTAAAATACTTCTAATAAGACTTATTTCTATTCTCTGAAAATTAGTTAAGTGTTTTACCTTTTGTTTTTCTTCACACATCTGCAGCCCTTTTCCAATTCTATAACAAGAAGAACAACTTTGCACTTTGTAAATGCTGTTCACCTTAAAACTTCTCTCCCACTTGAACTAAAAAAAAAATAGGACAATTCTCTTTTCTCCATTGCTATAGGGGAATGGTTTCACAAACATTAATTTTCTTGTTTAAAAATGGTAAGGCTAGGAATCAGATGACTTGCGTTATATTGGAAATAGTAATATTTTTAATCAACTTGAAAAATTATATACTCTAACATATGAATCAGTAAATCCATTATTATTTAGATTGTGTTTTTTTGTCACTGTCTTATATCTTGAGGGACCTGATGACTCCCTGAAATATCATGACTTTTTTTTTGTATTCAGTCAAGACACTAAAATTTATGTAACATATTCAGGCTGACATGTATATAAACTAGTTGACAGATGCAGGCATAATCATTTGAGGATTCATCATGCACCAGTAAATTCATATACATGTTGCATAATTCTAAGATAGATAAAAAGAAACCATTTCTTTTTCTCTCCAGAATAGACTTTTATTTTAAAATATAACTATCCATATATGATCTTTATTGTTTGAAATTATGGCCATACAAGCAGATATTACAAAGACATTAATTTCAATCAGAAATAAATAATAAGATAAAGATATTTCTATCCTCTATTACCTTCAACAAATCAATAAATTGCCATTTTCTCCTCACTTCTTAAATACCTAGCAACACGTTGCTTTGGTTAGGAAAATTTGAATAAAAAAAGTCATTTAAATTTTTCAAGTGAGAGTGAATAAAGTGATATCCTCTTCCATGGAAGTGATACTATATTTTGAAGCAGGTATAATATTGAAGTGATCTTTCATATTATTACTAGATATTTATAGTTAATAATTCAGGTTAATGACTCATTTAGACACCTGTCCTATTCTGAAAAGATTATGAAGTTTAGAAAGAATATCTCATTGTCATTTTGTATTTATCAATGAAACAAAATTTCTAAGAGACTCTTAGTATATGCTTAAATATTCATAAAATAATCATAAGTTTATTCTGACTGATATGTTTTAATGTCACTAAATCATGGCACAGTTCATTATTATGGTTTCATGGAGTCATATATGTGAGCAGAAACTATTATTCTTTTAGTTACTTCTCTAAAAATTTAAGATGTAATTATTTGAAAACAAAAACAATATCCTTAGTAGGGTGAAAGGAAAGATTTAAAAAAGGAATATTTACTATTCTACATCTTCATCCATCCGACAAATATTTACTGAACACCCCTTAAAGTGCCAGGCACTATTCTAGTTGTTGAAAATCCATCAATGATTAAATTAAAGTTCCTGCTCTCTTACTCTCATAGCCACTATTTGTCTAAGTATGACATTAGATAATCTATTATCACTTAGAATCAAAGAACCATTTACTCTATCCCTTCTCATTCTAAAAGCAGAATTTATGCAAAATAAAAACTCCAAGCAAATATAAAAGAAACATAAAATACTTAATTTAGTCAATTCTTAAATTAATCTTTAAAATTAAATTAAAACAAATTCATGATTAAAGTATCCTTGAATAAAGCAGTATTTTAACGGACACAAATTCTTCCCAATTCCATATGCATGTGGAAGAACCATGATACCTCTCCATGCTACAGATAAATTTCCTCATATTTGGAGTAGCTTTACTGACTTAGTTGGAACAACAGAAGTCAGTACAGGTGATGTGTGAGTTCGGGAAGCCAGGCTTCAAAGGTGTGTAAATACCATGTTCTAAAAATTGGCACACTGTCCTGAGAATTCCATATTGTGAAGACCAGAATGGACAATGACAGAGGGGAGGTTCTATCGGGTACTATCGCAAACCAGACTGGGCTCATGCTGTGAAATGAGCCTCATTTTACAACCATAGCTGTCCCCAGAAAACTGGAGACAAGATAGGCATAGATACCTCTAAAGAGTAATAGCATCACCATCCCTCCAATGTTTACCCAAGGAAACATTTCTTTAAAAAATAAAAATCAATTTGTGAGTAATCCTCCTACCTCCAATTACCTCACAAAAACCAATAAAGTTAACCTGTTAACCAATTTTATTACACCTTCACCATCTACCTACTTTTAAAATTCCTTGTGAATTATACTTTGTTCCTTATAAGTACCCCTTTCTTTAATAAATCGTCTAGTTCATTACTTCCAGTCAATCCTTAGCTACCATAACTAAACCATCTCTTTTGTCATCCTTTCTTTGTACTGTGCATTCATAGGTTCAATGTACTTGCTGAGTCCAGCTTCCAGTTCTCTGTAGCTGAAGAACAACCCAACCACACACTTAACTTAGAAATTATCAATTATCTTTGTTTTAAAGTACTAAGTTTTGGTGCAATTTGCTATGTAGAACTGGATAAAAGACACAAAAACTTATATAAACTTATATACAAGATACTGTGCTGATAGAGCATATAGAAGTCAGCATTATTTTCCATAAACTCTACCTGTAGTCTGAATTATAGTAAAATAGGGAAAATAGCAATTCCTCAAATATAGAAATAGTGTAAAATTGCTATGGTAATTTTAGGTAAAAAAAGAAAAATGGAAATATTTCATGGGAGGTTTTAATCACTGGGATGGAAGCACTTATCTAACACTAGGTGACTGTATGCACAAAAGCACTGTGGTAGAAAGGGACAGATAACCAAAACCAAACAAAAAAGATCATAGAGCCCAAAACAGAAAGTGTTAACATATTGTGAACAAGATTATATTAGTAGGTAAAGGTCAGATACTTAGCATCTGAACATGTCTTTCTTATGATAAAATCTGATCATAGCAGTGCTTATTCAAAATATATTTTCTAAGTATATATGCATTTTACCTTATTGATACATTTCTTGCTGCATGAGCACTCAGGCAAAGGCAGCAAAGCATGTTAATAAAAGATCAGCAGAGCAATGCATGAATTTCACTGCTAAAACTCCTCACATAGCCAAATGCTCAGTGTTGAAACTAAGTACCCTGAATAAATTCAATAATGGATATGAATTAGAGAGAAATGAAGTCTGGTAATTGTGGTTGTATGTATCTGTCAATTGAACAATTAGACCTTTCCACAGAAGGAAAGGAATATGATAAGGCAATTAACAAAGTAATAACTAGTCAAACCAACAAGTTTTATTGTACAGGTTAACTCTGTATTATAGGATGATCAAATTTATTAATTCAGCATAATATATAGAGTATGAAAATTCTGAACCAGTGGTGAAATTGCTAACTCTTACCGCTCATATAAATGTAGCAAGTGAAAAATTAATGGCTATTTATAGCTTTCTGCTCAACTTAAAACATAGAGAAATATCAATTAAGAAATCCATGGTTTTTTTTTTTCCTCTTTGCTTATTAGACTCACAATAGTATCATTACCTGCAAGTACTAGCAGGTTGTGACTAGGAAAAGGAGGCATGTTGGGTTATGACTGTTTTAAGCAGTCACCTTTTAAAGTAAGAGAAGCAAAAAGAAAAATATAAGAAAAATTCAGAATTCTTTTTGACACATTCAGTCGTCACAATAGAGTAATTTTCTCTCATCATATATAAATCTATCATCTTGCTAATACTTCGGTAAAATAATTTCATTGTAGCACATAATATATATTAATAAGCTACTAGACTTTTTTCTAATAATCTACTTTCCTTTCCACTTTAGATTTAACAATCATAAAATAATCACTGTTCTGCTTGCGAATGAATCATATGCAGTAGTAAGGAAATGGCTAAGAGGGAGATGCAGCCCATGAGAGATTTAATCATAGGAAATGGCTGACTTTTTATTTCCAATAACCATCTGCACTCATGGTAAATCAGGTGCTAATGAAGCACCGACCCAGACTGCACAGGAACATAAATCTCAAGAACCAAAAGTCATAGAGCAACAGACTTCAGGAAAACAGAATTTTCTAAGGAAATTCACCAAGATTATCATATAGAAGGTCACCATCTGTAAATGTGTCACATAAATGAATATATTTGTTAGTCCTAATACCAGCTTATGACACTGGCTGTAAAATCAAATATGTACCATTCTTTTAAAACTTTCTACATTAAAATAATATGATAATTTATGGAGACATAGAGAGTAAACATCTTGAGGGTAAGTGGTCTCCACATCAGTTTCATATTATCTTTCATACTTTCCAACACCTTTACGTGCTCAAAGTTTGGAGAAAAATTATCGTTTAATTATTAATTGTGGCATCCCACTTATGTAGTTGAAAACAGTGTAGGCTGTTTAGTGGGTGAAAGAGGAAGTCAAATCTAAGTTGGGAAGAATTTGTGCCAGACATGGGATTAGACTCGTGTCTCCTGAGAATTAATCAAATCAACTATGCCTTCTGTTTTTGTTTAGTCATTGTTTCCATAACTTGTTTAAGCATTGTTGGCATAAAATGCATAATATGAATCAGGACAAAGTAGAAAACAAGGGAAAACCCCCAAACTATAATGTAATTAGATTCTATATCACACAGTGAATTCAAATCTGAGGATTTGCTAAGGATTGAACTTCTAAGCAAGGAGCACATTTATCTCCATGACTATCAGTGATTATATTATTAACCAGTAGTAAATAAAATAAAAGCAGGAACATGAACTCATAGATAAAAATGAGGTGTGGAATCTCTATTAACACCTGAGCCAAGGTAAATTCCTTGGTGTTCTTGGCTTAATGGCTTTGACCTTTTTCAACTCTTAACAGCTACACAGACATTCCAATGAAAGACTAAAAGTCTATTCACTTAGTTTTGAAAAAACAAAATAATAAACACTAATAAAAATCTAGTTAGAGTCAATTAGTCTGTAAGTAGCTTTTTGAATTACATGAGGGACACTTATAACAGAGGTTCTTAATTTTCTATGGGTCATGAATACTTGAGAATTTGATGAGTTATGAACCTTCAGTCCTACTACTTCATGAGTTCTATAGTCTTCTTGAAATCTATCCACAGTGCCCAAAGCTATGCAAATCCAGGATAAAAGTAATGGCATTTTTTCAAACTTGAAGATTAATAAAAGTTTAGGTGGATGCATCAAAATGACACCATGATTATAGATTATTTTTTCGGTTATTTGGTATTAGCATTTGTCATCTTAGACTACAAATATAATTTTCAAATTGTGTTTTCATGTATCTATATGAAATCCAGGTAAAACAGAATAATTCTTTTAATTTAAATTTGAGAAGACAGTGTACCTTACCATTTTATACATACTTGAAAACATGATATATGTAATTGTAATCAAATACTGCCTTGCTATTTTAATGATAACTAGTAGTTAGAGTTAATTACATTTTTTGAATAGTTTTATTCCATACTCCTGTTTCAGGAAAATTTATATTGCTGTATTACCAAATACAATGACTTACGGTTTACCAGAACTTAATAAGCTAGTAAGCAGTGGAACATCATTACATATAATGATGTAAAAATATCATTTTCATTTTCATTAGGTTTATCATATTTTTCTTAATACATAACTAGTAATTGATTAAGAGTTATTTGTAATACAAGTTGAACCTGAAAGCAAATTCTACTCTATCTCAATTCTACAAATATGAATTGAAAGCTATCTATGGAAACCTTGAAATCAGGCATATTATCTATCTATTATCTATTAACTTAAATGCTATTATTTTTAATTGCAGTAACATTGATTTTAACACTGTATATGATTTAGAAGCATAAATTTACACCTCTTCAGATGTATTGCTAAATCAGATCCATCGCCAAAGCTCCTACAGTTCTCCACTACATACCACTGAAAGTCCTTTTTGTCCCAACTACCCACCCTCTACCTCTGGCAGCAATTTTGCATCCAGATCTCTAGAGTTTGATTTGGTTAAATTTTTCTCTTCCATTTATTTTGTTTTTTTCAAAGTCATGAGATATTATATCAACTCAGGGGAACGGCTGGTATAAAAATCACCAAAACCAATAAATGTTGGTAAGGGTTCAGAGGAAAAGCGCTCTCTTACTGATGTTGGTGAGAATGTGGACTGATTCAAACCTTAAAGAAAAGAGTATAGCGATTTCTCAAAATATTAAAAACAGATCTGCAGTCTTGTCAACTCCACTCCTAGGTTCTTACTTAAAGTATGCAAAACACTATTTTAAGAGCTTCATGCACTCCTATAAACTATTTAAAATAACCAAATTCTGAAAACAATCTAAGTGTTCAGTGACAGTGACATGTCAGTGGTTTGGGAAGATGTGGTATGCATACACAAAGGAATAAGTTCCAGCTATTAAAAATAAAGGTGAACTCTTGTCATTTGCAGCTTACAGATGGCACTGAAAGGCATCATGCTACATGAAACAAGTCAGAAAGAAAAAGACAAATAAGGGGTAGTGTGGCATATAGAAAATAGTATAGTTAGTAATATTTTTAAAATAACAAATTATTATTTAATGATAGATGCTAGATTGCTCTTTTGGGAATCTACCCAAAGGAGACGTCAATGTGGGTACAAAAGGACACCCATACTCAGATGTTTTGGGCAGCACTATTTATAATTGTAAGGACATGGAAGCAACCCAAATGTCACAAAAAAGACTAATGGATGAAAAAGATGTGTTATATATATGTAATGGACTGTTACTTATCAATTAAAAATGACAAATTTGATGATTTTATATAACATGAATATACCTAGAAGAAATCATATTAGCAGAAACAAGTCAGAAAGAAAAAGACAGACTCTAAATGGTTTCAGTAATATATGGGACATAGAAAAAACAAACAAAAAGCCAGGGGAAAAGTCAAAACAAGCTAAAAAACAAAGTGAAGTTTACAACTTGGTCGGGGGGACAGGTGAGGGAGGGAATAATCAGGGAGGGGAGAACCCCAGGGATTACAAAGATGTGAAATAATTATTTATATAACAAAGTATTAAAAAATGATAGATGCTAGTAAAAGTTAAATAGATTTGAACTTTAAAGTTTTCTTCAAACATTTCTTCTTGAAAGGAATTTACTTTCATAGTTATATACCTATTATATTAAAAACAATAGACAATCTTTGAAAAGGGAATGTGGAGGATATACATTTGGTATTACAGCCTATAGTGCAAGTATACAATAACCTGTGGTAACAAGTAGCAGGTGAGTTCAAAAAACATATGCCAATGAACTATAGTTAGAAGTACCTGTATTCTTGTGACAACTTGGCTTATGCCTTTCAATGATATCTTTATCACTATGAGATATATGTACTATTGGAAGAACTACAGATATGATTTCCTAGGGCATGTTTTAAAGAATTTAGTAGGTACCAAACATAAAATGTTTTTGATACTTTACCTATCTGTTTTGCTTTAGGAATTCCTACATTTTCTTAGGCAACATATAAGTGTTTTTTTTTTTTTTTAATTATGGCCCTAGAAGAATTGATTCATGAATATTCTTTGAATCCTCATAATTTAGTTCTGTCCATATTTATCTCTACTTATTTGACCCAAATTATTAGCATCACTTGCTTTGATTATTATATCAAAACAGTTTCACAATATTTTAATTTTTTCCCTTTGCTGAACAAGATGCTTCCTCATCTCCAGGCAGTATGGTGGGATGACACCACATGTTTACTTCAAACCAACAAATTTCTTTTGCAGGAATGGAATATTTAGTTGCCAAAATGAGCTCCTTGAAAACTCTCTTCATTTTGGCATACTGAAAGGCAAGATTTAATTACACAACTGATCTTTCAACCTGGAATCTTGATTGCAAGAAGTGAAAAAGTTCCTCTGACTCTACAAAGATCTCAAAACACGAATGAAAAAGAATCTTGTATGGTTTTTGGTGATTGGGATAATTTACTACCTATAAGGAACACTTCACAACATGTTCAAAACAAACTCTAACATATTGTTTCCAACAGGACTCCACTCGGCTATTCTCCAAATGAAGTCCTATTTTTTTTTTTTTATTTGTTTTAGTTTATGAAAGAGTAACTACTATATTGAATTAAAATGATTTTGAAATTTATTCATGCTTAAATTTAGCTTATAGACTTCACTAGTTCTTTGATCAAAACAACATTTTAGTTTAATAAAAAGCTAGTTTCATCAAAACTCCTAACCTAATTTAAAGCTGCCCTAATTAAAGGCCAATGCAAAGACAAAGACTATAGTGAGGAAAGAGGCAACTTCTTTTTCTTTTCTCACCTAGGACTTCCTGTTCCATTTTGCTGTCCCTGTGTACAGCTTCATGCATAAAAGGCAAAGAAAATAAGATAATTTTAAACTGATTAGCACCATGGTAGAAAATCTCCATTACTACTCTCTAGTATTGTCATATTTTTAAAAAATTCTCTTTAGATCTTGCTTTTATTCTTCAGAGGTTTCATCCCTCACTGCCCTCTATCCTTTACCCAACACTGCAGATATTTAAGCCATAGTCCCCCGATATGGTAGTCCATTGACAATGTAGTTGGTCCATCTTTAACTCTTCCACATGCCACAGAAATTTGATCGTCTAACATCTATATTCTTGTGATGAAGCAATTTTATCCTTTCTGAAGGAACTAAGACAACCCTAACTAGCTAATGGTTTCCTCTCTCCTCTCTCCTTCCCCCTTACAGAACTCAGACATTAGTTTTCATGGTGCCTGCCTGACCCTGGTAAACTCAGATGCCAGAACCTTTACCCGAACTGTGGACCTCTGCTTTGCTAGAAAAACTGATTCAGTCAAGTTCCTGTGCTTTACCTCACTCAACTGGGTCTTCATATGTCAAGTTCTGCAACATGGACACATTTTAATATGTGTTTAAGGACCTACAAGTCCTTAAACCTCCTCTCTTAACTCTATGTAAGAGTAGTCATTAGGAACAGAACCCACTAGGATAGGTTAGGTAAATCTGCCATCAGATCTCCTATAATTCCTCTTCATTAACTTTCCAGTCTATCCATGAGCTTCTCAACTCAGTTCTGTATTGGTGCCTGTCTTTGGAATGTGACTCAAGTGAAACTCCTGTTTTAATTATGTGTTCCAAGTATAAAATCAAGTTTTATCTATCCCACTTGTGCCACATTATCTCACCTCCCTTTACCCAACACACAATGATTAAACCATTTGAATTTAGGATGCAATCTAAATAACCCTATAAAAACCTAAAGTAAATCCTTCCTGTAGAAACACTGTGATAAGGGTTAGTCACAGGGGACTCTTTGAGTCTTCTATGACAGCACTTTCAGTTTTTTCAAAGTCATAAATATAGATATGTAAGATTTCATACAGAGGTTATAAGGGATTGCCCTGAGTATTTGAGCATTTGAGTAAGATTTTGAGTAGCACTTTTGACCTCCACATCCTAAATGTAACACTTCTACCTTGCATTAATTTAAAAAAAGGTCTCAAGATGCTCCTAAAGGCCCCTGAAGAGGGGGCAGGTGGTTCAACCATTGCCTTAAAACTTCATGCATGATAGAAACTTCCCTTTGAGTAGAAAATTCTGCTAGTCATTTTTCTATAGTTAGAAAATCCTTACTAATCATCAACTCCAGATGACTCTACAAACTAAATCATCTCCTCTCCACTCGCCTGCTCTGTCTAGGATCTATGGTTTGCCTGCAGCCTTTTGAATTACTGTTTTCTTAATTGTCTCCTCCAAACCTCAGATTTCCTGGAGGACAATGATTCTGCTTCATAGTTGTATCCTCAGTGCCTATAACATGCCCCATACATGTAGGTTCATTAATATTCTTTGAATATATGAGTGAATACATCCCTGCCTCAACACATGGATCATAGTATTTGATCTGTATTAGTCAGTGCAGAGAGAGATCTATGTTGAAATGACTGAAACCTGTTTCCAGAATAATTTCATTTTTGTTTTCTGCAAATAAGGACACTGGATGTGCAAAGCCATACAGATGTTATCTGATGTGAGTGTGCAGAAGTGACTTTTTTTGGCACCCCCCAGTTTCTGCCCAGAGAGGAATGAGGTGGGTATCTCATTAGCACTTGGGAGTTTCTGCGGTTCAAGGTGGTGCTTGCCAGCAAAGAAAGTCTAAGACAGCTATGAATGAAATAAGAGGTGGACTGACAGGACTCTTTATTGAGTACCAAAGTTATCTGCTATAATAATCCCCCCTTGTAACATTTTATATTTCACAAAAACTTTTCATTTTCTAAGTAACCTACTCCATTTATTTTAAATGCATTTTCTATCTTGTCTCAAAAAATTATGGAACAGAAGCATGCTATCATCACAAAACTACCCTTATATCAGATGGAAATTTTCCCAGTAAACCCCCCCTCCCAATTAACAAAGTTACTTACTATGCAATTTTTCATTTTAAATTAAATCAAAGGAATAATTTTCTTCTCTTCTTAAACCCATTAAAAAGTCCAGTATTTTATAGCAGAGATGACATTGAATGATTCTCAAATTAATGAAACCATTGTTACAGTCTTCTAAACTTTGGGGGATAGAATTATAAAAGCCTTATAAAACTCTGACTACTCCCAATCCCTGCCCTATAATAGCACATGTGCTGCTTATTCAAAGACTAAACCTATATAAAATAAATTTATGTGTTAAAAATACTTTTGTCCTAAATATTTTTCTAAGTTCATTAAGACGTACCCAGCTATTCACACGCAGGCAATTGGTGAGTGGTTGATTGAACGTAAACATTTAAATTGTAGTCTTTTTCTTTGAAGCTAAGGTGGAATTTCTATAAATGACAGAAACTGGAAAGGAAATTTTGCAGATGGTGTGAGAGTTTGCAGTCCCTTCCTGGCCCCTGAAGCTCAGGGGAAATTTTCCAGGACACCCATGGCATAAGACCCATGTGGCCTTTGTAAACTACTGTGGTATTTAGGAAGTGTAAGTACATGATTTGTCTTGCATTTTACAGGTTGAAATAATGATTATGACAGTACCCTGATTACAGGATGGGGGATCATGACTGTGAGAACCCCTAAATTTGAGACAATTTTGTGGCATGCTATCCAGAGTTCTGTCTCAAAGGATTTTATCATTTGACCCACTGTGCAGAAATGTTTTCTGATTAGGCTGTTTCAGAGATAAAAGGGACAAAAATAGGGCTGAACAGCAAGCAGGTCAGATGTACCTTTTATAAATCTATCTCTAAACTTGTAGAGAACCTAACAATGGTTTCATTAATTCAGCAATCACTCAATGTCATATCTATTATAATGTACTAAGCTCTTAAGAGAGAAAGAAAAAGGAAAATTGTTTTATTCCCATGATTTAATTTAAAATGAAAAATTGCATTGATGGTAGTCTTGTTAAACCTTCTGATTTGCTTCATGATTTAAAGTATGAATTTTTTCTTTTTTTCTGTAAGGGATGTACTTTTGTCTTCTCTTTTAAAATTCCTCTGTGAACATTCTTATTTTCCAGGACAGGAATGAAAACCATTTAAGAGATCTTATTAAAATCTGGTAATGGGTATTTAAAACTTGGTAAGAAATAAAGCCACAAAATTATGCATATTAAAATTGTATACCAAAACAAAAAAAGCTAAACAGGACTCCATGTTACCTGCAGTAACCATAAAATACCATGTTTTCCATCAATAATCACCCACTTTACATTGACTGGGTTCCTCTCAGGGCTACTGGGTCTTCACAGATTTTTGTCAAATCCAATTTTCCCCTCCCAGGCTGAGTTATGCTTCTTTTGACTGTGTTCTGAATTGTTCACAGTCAGAAGAACCTTCTGAAGCACAACTCTGTAGACATATAGAACTGTCCCAAAAGATAACTATTTTGAAAATGTGCTAAAATTTCTATCATCCCAGTCCATAAAACCTTTTCGTAGAATGGTAATCTCCTGGATCTGACAGTTTACTAAGTGTTCCCTATGATTCTGGAACGCATTTGAGGTATCACAGACAGAGTCTGATGTTTTTGAAACAGCTCAGACTTCACTCAGGATGGCGCAGTCAAAATTGTGCAAATTGTATGGTTACACAGGAGAAAGTTGTTAATTGAAAACTAAGCAATAATGGGAGAAAATGAACTTACTTTTTATTTATTTTGCAAAAAAAATTACACATGTTCTAGGCTCACAAAGTTCCCTTTACTCCTTTTTATTTTGATGCTGAGAACTCTATGAGTATTGACTTTTCTTTAGATGTGTAGTCAACTTTGGGCATGAAAAGAAGACATTCGAACTCATTTGCCTACATAAAGAGTGAAAACATAATTATGTTAATGTCTTAGTTTTGAAAGTTCACTTCTTAAGTTGGCAAATATTTAAGATTGCATAAGATGTTACCTTTAAGTTCTATGAAGTATAAAGCATATAGAAATTCTCTGTACCACCTTTACAACATTTCTGTAATCCAAAATTAACATTTCATTATGAAAATTAGTGGTAGAGGGATTCTTCAGTCATTCAAGAAGTCAAATAGCATAGAAAATGGTAGTCAGTCTTTATAAATGATTGAAAATTATATACTACCTACCCTAGATACACTGATTGTTTTAATTACAGAATAACATCAAATTTCTTGACCAATATATTCTGCATAGAAATTCAGATTGAGGGGGGCTGCATGTGGTAAGATACATAGAAGGTATATATCTAAAATTAAAAGCTCAAAGGAATCAAAAGTAAACAATGAAAAATATTTATCTATTCACTTTCTTAAGCCTCCATTTTCACTAGGTGATTATGCAAATAAAATTAAAAAGAGGGGGAAAACCCATGCTTTAGCTCTTATCCTTCATAAATACACATTTTGGTGAAGTGGGTAAGTAGCAGAAGTGATTTGGAATGGCTGAAAGCAATTTTGAATAAAAATGAGGTAAGGTATAATAAAATCATGGAAAACATCATCTGAAGAAAAAGAGTGCATTATCTTTTAGCCTTTGCAATTTTTTTTGGGGGGGTGGAGTACTGTATACAGTTATACCACACACACATTTTCCTCATTACACTAGGTTCCTTAATTTTCCATATTTGTTATTTTAAGTTGGATATATTTCTCTGACTTCATTTTCTAATCTCATTAAACTAAATTCAGCAAGTGTAGTTTTAAAACCCTCTTTGACTAAGACCTCCCAATCCTTTTCATTATCTGTAAATCCTGTACTATGAGCAAAATAATTTGTGTTGAACAAATTTCCAGTTTGTGCACCACTACAACCACAAGTTCTGTGATAAAATCCATTCCAAGTGGTTCAAAGATTTATGGCAGTTTTTCACTCATTTTTAATTTGTCTTGCTTCTCTGAAAACTTCGTTGATTCAGGGAAGCCGGAAGCAGGGTAGGGAGACTCCTGATTGTTGTCAAGCATCTGGTCAGTGAAAGACTTCAGTTGGTTTTAAGCAATTATTTTCAGCACAATAATATCTCTTAATTTCTGTTCAAGTACACCTGGATGACATGCAGAACCTAAAGCGTAGCGTTCTCTTTTCTTTTTTTCTTTCTTTCTTTTTTGAGACTAGGTCTTGCTATTTTTGCCCGGGGAACTGCAGGCTCACGTTACCCGGGGTACCACAAACTCAAGCAATCACCAGCCTCAGCTTCCCAGGTAGCTGGGATTACAGGCGCGCGCCACCACGCCCAACTATTTTTTTGGGACTAGGTCTCACTCTGTGCCCCCTACCGGACTCGAACGGCGATACCTGGCTCTGGCGGTGGCTTTCTAGGCTGCCACCTACAGGCATGCGCCACCATGCCCAGCTGAGTTCTCTTTTCTGAAGCAAAAATGTGCTGATGTACCCAAAGGTAAGTTGAAGGGTTGCTCTGTATAAGAGATGCGTGCAAAGTGGTGTGTTCCACACTCATAAGTGAAAGTGAAGCTCCTCACGGTGCATTTGGAGGTGCAGGTGGAAAAAGAACATAGGCCACTGCTGAGAGCAGGAAAAAGGCTCTATTTTTCTATGCTGCTACTGCCAGGTGAGAAACTCCAACAAGCTGGAAGCTGGCCTTCTATGTTCTAAGAAGGTACTTAAAGGACATCTTATGCTACATAAGTTGGTTAAATTAATTTTAAATTTTTAAATGAATAACTCAAGCTTTTAAATATTTGGCTATTTTTCGGGCATGTGGACCTCATTTGTACTTTCATTCATACCTTAACTTGAGGCCCTGAAATCTCAGGTATAGCCATGAGGAAATTTCTCATGACCGATATTTAAAATTGGCTTTTACATGCCAACTAACATGCATGTGGACCATTTTATTTAAATTAGATAACATCCATTGAAGAACAAACTAAATACATATTTTAGTGATGGGAAAATGGAAATTAGACAGTAGAAAATAGTGCTACTACTCATAATTCCATTGTTATATCACAGCGTTTTCAGGAATGAATCTTTGGCATTCAGGAAATGATCACAATTTAAAAAAAAATTATATTGATTCTTAAGGAAACGTGACAAAGTTTGCCACAGTTGCAGCTTCTCCATATGCTTGAAGTGGTAGAACACCCAAACGCAGCAATCCTCAGCTGATTTACTGAATGTGTAAAGTCTTTGTTTTAATGGAGTCTTTTTATTTTGTCACTGCGATTTCTTCCTGAACTCTGAAGTATGTATGTCACATGGGTTCAAATTCAGTTATCTTTTTTTCAATTTTATTTCTGTTCAGTTATCCTTATCTCAATTTTATTTCTGTAAGACAATTTAGTAGTAGACTGCAAACAGTTTTTTGCCTCTAGAATTTAGTTCCAATAAGCTGCTTGCACCTATTTGGATAGTTCTTCTAGAAGGATACAGAGCTACAGGTGAATACAGTAGGGATAAGCACACTTAGAAAAGGGGAAGGGGAGCAAAACACGCATACATTTCTTACCCATACTCAACAGAGTCCTTAAGAACAGATAGTTAAAAGTTAACATTTTTGTTCACCAAAGGGCTATTCAACAAGTCGATGCATAGCATATATATGAAGATGCCTCTTTAGTTGCTCAAATATGGTTTTCTTTTTCATTTCTGAACATTCATTCCCAATAGGCTGTAAAACACTTGCATACATGGACACATATGCATTATGTATACACACTGATCTCCCTTAAGTTCTTAAGACATAAAGTACATGCTGCCTTCTAAAAGGACTAGATTTGATCTTGCTCATATGAGTAATTTTAGATAGCTCTACTGACAGGCATGGACAGTGAGGAAAATTTACTAAGGGAGTATTGAAATTCCTAATAACAACTCTTGGAATATTTGGCATTTCCAAGGACACAGTGAAAGGAAATAATTTGAAAGGAAAGTATACAAAGAACCATAAGACTTATGGGCATCTATTTCCTTGGGTTTTTCTAAGTAGCGCAGACTGAGAATTAACTAATAATGGAAGGTGCCAGGTGCTTAACATGACGAATTGGTTGAATGAAGTTTTTGAGTCTGAGAACAGCTAGAAAGGGGTGTGAGGCATAGTTTAGGACACTGAAAATATTAAAAAAACATATGTAATAAAATAGATACTGCCGCCTTGTCTGGTTGTTAATTTGGTGATATTTGGTAGTACTAAATAAACAAGAACTGCTTTCTTTTCTGAAGAGAGAGCTGGTAAAATAAATTTCTACAAGAATGCTCTTTTTGTTTGTTTGTTTATGGCAATAGTTCCTATTTATAAGGGCTGTGTCACAGGGAAGAATATCTGAGGAGAGCACAGGCTTCCTTAGTGTCATTGCTTATCCTCCCATTTCTGTTTGGGGGGGTGGGAGGGTTGATGCTTTGCTTGTCTGTCAGACTACCTGAAACAGTGTTTAGGGAATCAGGGTTTCATATCACTGAATGAGTACTGAGGTTATATTCAAACATAAATACTCTAATCAAATATGGCCATATTTTATAGCATATAATAAAATATAAAACCAGTTCAAAAGACAGGAATTTGTTTTTTATCTAGCAGATTTTAAAAGGATTCCATCCCAAGTGTTGATTTTTCTAGTTCATCATGGACTCAGATTCCTCTTTCTGCTGTACCATGGTACAAAAGTGGTTTCTTTTGTTGCAGACCTCATTTAAATGTACCAGGTCAGCAGAAGGAAGATGCCAAGGAGAACAAAAGGAAACTCCTTTTTGAATCAATTTCTTATAGGAATCCTTTCTGGATGTCCTGCACAACACTTTTACATATTTCCCATAGGTCATAACTTAGTCACAGAGCAACATGAAATACAGAAGAGGCCAGGAAATATAGTGTTTAGTTGAATGCATTATTAGCCTGTACTAAATCTGGGGTTCTAATTCTAGGTAAGTACGGGAGCATGACTCTATAGTGGTATCATTTAACATAGCCTGTCTATAGAGGATGTGTTAGTTGACATTCATAGTGATGTTTTAATAAAGCATGTAGTTTGTTTATAAGAACCTAGATTGACTATATTTTGTGGCTGCCTTTGGTCATCATCAATCACAGACTGAGAGGCTTTTAAAGATGACGTATGCACTGCCTAGCATTTCTGTAACAACCCACTTAGTCATTCCACCATAATTTCAGGCACAAGGTACCAAAATGTTAACAAATCTGTGAAAAATGGGCCAATCTGACTTATTAATTTATGTAAAACTTTTAGATAAGAGATAGTGCATTAAATATTAGATACCAATATGTAAAATAACATTTTTTTCAAAAGCATCTTTTCTTATCCTAAATCAAAAACTAATACCATGTTTAAGGTAGGATTTGGCAAATAGAGATTATTGGTCAAATGTGACTTGTTATGTTTTTGCGCAAATAAAGTTTTATTTAAACCCAATCTCAAGGGTTTACCTATTGGGAGAGGCTGCTTTCTCTCTATAAAAGCAAAACTGAGTTACTATTTCAGACAGAGTGGTCCAAAAAGTCAAAGATATATACTAATTGTATCCATACAGAAAATGTTTACCAACCTTTATCATAAGGAATAACAAAATATGTGACATACTGACTTCCCTCACATTAAAAGTGAAGGTCGAGAGAACATCCTGCATCATTGCTTGTATTGGTATATCATAGTTAAATTATATTGCATGTAAATCAGTTTCACTTTAACTCCAATTTGCTCTTTTCTCTTAAATAAGGTATTCCTATATAAGGAAGCTAATTTCTAAATAAGATATATCTATATATAAAACCACCACCTATTTTGGTGGTTCTCAAATGGGTAATTTTGTCCACTAAGAAACACCTGGTAAACCTGGAGATATTTCTAGTTGTTACAACTTAGATTGACAGAAGGAGGCTGAAGTCTCTGATTTCTAATGGCCACATCTCAGCTTGAGAGCTGCTAGCACCCTACAAAGCAGAGGTTAGCCATTCACTGGAAGGAACCATCTAACCCCATGTGCTCAAAATGCTAAGAGAATTCTGAGAAAACCTATGACAAGTGAGAATTTCACAGGACCCAACAGGTGATTTCCAATAACCCATTCCCTTGAGAAAAAATGTCTTGGAGCATTTTGAAAATAGTGATGGAAGTTTTCTAATATTTCCTCATCATTTATTTTTTTTTCCTGCAAACAAAAACACCTTTTTTTTTTTACCTATACCTATTAGCTCAAATTTTTCCATATATCATTTAAATGGAGTAACCCAATGTTTCAAGCACTTGAGTTATTCTAACTAAAAGCTCCCAAGTTCTGTTTGAAAGAGAAAAGGGTTTTATGATTAAAGACCTGGGAAGTGATACTCATATTATCACCCTTTTGGAAATTCATGATAGGCAGGGATATTAATGGCTATGAGAAGTCCAATGGAGAAAAATCTTGTGAACTGACAGCATGTTGATCCTATTATAGACAGTGTTCTAAAGATAATCCAGCATGTGGGTGCAACAAAGGTTATGCCAGAATTTTCTAAGAGTGTTCCCTTGATAGCTCCTTCAAACATGATCATCAGCTGGGTAAATAAGTGAATTCCTAAATAAATAAGTTGGAGGTTACTAGGTTAGAGTTTATGTTTATATGTTTATAATAATATGTTTTTAATAATAACTTTAAGCTATTTTGTGAATGAGCCTTTCTGATAGTCATAATAACATAGCTTTTCAGAGAAAAATTACTAAATAAATAAAACAAGGATTTCAAGGGAATGAATTAAAAGTACAGATTTGAAAATGTAAAAAAATGTAGACATATTATAGGCAAGTGTTTCTGTTTTAACACAATAAACAGGAAGAGTTAGTAGCAGGTATAATAACTACCATAACTTTGAAATATTAATAATAAATATAAATATTATTTCACAACAATTGCAACAACTATAATATGATATGTAAACATATAATTTGTATTGGGTATGAAGTCATAGGTATTGTCAATATTGCTAGCTTGTTATCTTTATACAAACATCAAAGGTTTATAAAATGTAAGATATAAAACATCAAAAAATCTTTAAAATACTATATTGACTGTGAATTTCGAAGAGTGAAGGTAGTGGGATTTACAAGAAACTGTTTGAATTTGGATTATCAATTTATTTCAAAAACATAGTTTCACAATTCATGTGAGAAAATCTGAACTAGGTCTAGAAGTTTCTAATGTGTTGATGCAGCATTGCATTTATAATCATTGTCTTAAGCTAGCATTTCCAGCTCAGTGCTATGATAACAGCTGCTGTTTCTATATTGATGGATTTCACTTTCAGAAATGACTTTTTAAAAACATTGTTTCATTCTTGTTCCTAGCAATTATATTCCTTTAAATAACCAGGGTGAAAGGAAAACTAAGTTGTTTCACACTTCTACTCTTAGGGAATCCAAGCTAATTATGACCATTTGCCCTACATGTGACTCTGCATCAAGTATAATGCCCTTTTAACTAAGTAACCCCATTCATCAAAAAAGATATGTGATGATAAGCTATTTTTTACCACAGGAATCATGATACAACCATGGGCAAGTTGCTGAAATACTTAGACAGATTTTGGTGAAAAGCAAAAGAAAAGTGATTAAAAAAGTATAAATTGCCAACCCATAAATTATTGCTGCCCTCGGTCTACAGTAATTACAGCAAAGCTGTAGCTAACTATCCCTCTGGTGAACTCCAGCAAATATGTTCTTTCAGGCTTATCAGTATATACATGCACAGCTCCTCTCCCTGGAGGCTGATCTATTCTAAATATTTTGATGGGCAAAATAAAGGACAAAAGAGGAGGGGAAAAAAGAGAGAAACTAAAAGATGATTAAAGTTAATTCAATTAAATTTTGCATTTATTATTTTTAAAAGATTGATCTAATAGGAGTCTTTTATCTATTTGATAGTTTCTCTAAATGGTGGTTGCCATTTTAACGATAATTAATAGACATGACAGAAAGTAGGTAGGGAGTTAAATTTTATACTGTGGGAGGAAAACACAGGAGAGGCTCAGATAAAACAGATTTTGAGCTACTATCTCAAATGGCTCATCATCATTCCTCTATCTTTGTAGGCTCTCTTGTCCTCTCATACTCATAAGATAGGTGATCTATGCTCTCTCCCATGTAACAGATTAGTGGTGTCAGTTGCAAAAGTATTCCTTACAGATTTTCATTGCCAGAAGTAGTCATATTATGATTTGAAAAAATCCTCTTTTGCAACTTTCTTAAAATACTGAAATGCTGTGAAGTGTAACAATGCAGTTATTCTGTGGGTTTTTTTTTGTTTGTTTGTTTGCTTGTTGTTGTTTTTTTTTTTTTTTACTTACAAGCAAATATACGGATATTCCTATTTAAAGAAAGAAGAAAGGAAGAAATACTAAAAGACAATAGAGCGCATTCCTGATTAAATGGTTTCTAGGTGAGGCTGAACATTTAAAGTTTCACATCTTATCTAAATTTGTTATATAACTATTAGGTTTTATTGTCAAAAAGAAAATATAAAATATACATAAGTATAGATTCTAAAATTGTATGAATAAGTAGATGAATACAAGATTACAAATGAACTTTTATTTTTATAAGATTTTAAAAACTCAGTAAGGTAAAAGAAATAGAATATTGACAACTTTTCCAAATAGGATTATTTTGAAAAATTTACAAAAAGGTAGATGTGGTGATAACAACTGATAAAAGGGCAGAGAGATGAAATCAGAAGCTTATTGAATTCCCTTCTCCCTCTCCTGCCAACACAGAATAAAGAGCTTTTATATAGAATTTCAAGCGCTATCCTTTACCCCTTTGTTAACTTGTTCTATACATGAAGCCAGGCACTCTTGGAAAGATGACTTATAACACTAACTACCCTTTCTTTATTGCCTTCTCGCACCTTGCCAGCTTGAACAGTAAATCACAAGTTATTTTTTGTTGTTATTGTTGAAGCATATCTTTCAATATTATCACTGATTTTAGTTGATGTCTTTTTACAAGTCAGACTAACATGGTAACATTTGGGATGAGCCCTCTTTTGTGTGTCGTTTCATTCTTTTGTCGGAGTTCCACATTTTCTGTGTGTGGGATTGAGGAATCATGGAAAATTGCCACTTGTGTGATAAATTACTGTTTTCACCCATCAAACATCGAAAATGCTCCATACGAGCCTTGCACACCATTATGTTGTCCCATCTAGGACCTTTTGAAAGTCAGCAGGGTGCATCTGGCTGGAATTCAGTCAGGCGATTAAATTTATTCAAGCTTGGTGAACTTGAGAGCTTTCAAAAGGAGAGTAGTTGAAGGGATGAGATTATAGTCCTGACAGGGCTCTGGAAAGGTGTCTGACATCTGACTGCTCATAGTGAAGCATGATACCTGTTCCCATTGATTTGCAACAAAGTCTTTCTCAATAAGTATTTCCACTTAACATTTCCTCTCAGGGAACCTGTGCAGTTGAAGATATTTACGAGTTGCTTTCAGCTTAAAAATAAATCACCTCTAATTCCTCTCAGCGAAATCAATCAAAAACCTGTAAAAAATGGACTGGTTGTTTGGTCGATTCTGGCAGAAAAGTAAACAGCACTTCAGCTTTTCTCCGCCATTAAGGCCTAAATGGCCTAGAAAGTAAATCAATATTTCTAGTCAGCCTTCTGGCTATTGTTTAGCCAGTAGATATGGATTTGCTCTGGCTTACTGCACTCCTCTGGGACTAACCTATAATCCTCTGAGAGGAATAATAAGTTCGTTATCCAGTTCAGCTCTCTGTTGTGCATTTAAATGGACCACATCCATCAGCGGTTCTTGTTAACATTAAAGTTGAGGGCATCCCCTTTACCCCTTTACAGTGAAACACAACACAGTGAGGAGACATTACGACTTGAAGTTGTACTAGTTGGAAATGACCTCACAACCCTAAACTTGTGTATGGGTAGTAATTAGAGGTGAGGAGGTATATGGCACTTTTGCTGCCTGTTTGGAAACACTGTTTATCCATTTCCGAATAAACCACATATAGAAATATAACAATAAGCTATAGAATCTTTCAACATCCTACCATTTCTTCTCTAATATTTCTACTTGAAGTTTGGTGTGAACGTGAATAGCAAAAGTCAGAATTTCCTTTTCTTGTAATGCTGCCAACTGAAATCCTTGCCTGTGTCCCTATCAGCCAATGATGATAACCTCTCACACACTTGTTAATGTCACTTTAATAGCTTTTTATAATAATTTGATAATTATTCTTGAAGATTTGGGGAGAAGAAATTTGGGGGAAAAGATAAATCCTTGCAGGAATTCCCTTCTCTATTCAATTTCGTAAACTGAAATTCTCCGCTAAGTGCCATCCATGTTGCCTGGTGTATATGAGGAAGTTATAAAAAGGTGTAATTCATTTTAGAACTATTCAGTACATGTAGTTCTTATCTCATTTAACTGTTTTCTTGATAAAAATCACGGGGGGGGGGAATCAACTCTGATCACTTGAACTTTTAAATACAGATATTTATAATGCACAAGACATTTTTCAATGAAATGAAAACTGTGACAACAAAACAAAATGGAAGCTGTTTTCCAGGTAACCAAGTCACAGGTGTCTCTCATTATAGCTTGGCTGACTTTTATATAGAGATTTTTCATAATTTTGGAAGGAAAATGATCACAACTAAATTAAAGAGAAAATATATAACGAAGTGATGCACCCCAACAGAATTTAGATGAAACAAGTATGCAAATATACTCATTTATGATAGTGAATAAAAAAATGTGAATTAATTAACTAATAGGGAAAATGACTTGTGGGGAGATTTTCACCATTTCATTAAAGATATGACCATTCAATTAAAAAAAAATTAGGTTATAATAAATGAGAAATTAAATTGGAAAACAAATCTTAAGAAATCTACTATTGGGAAAAATTAAATTCAAGAAAACTCAAAAATATAAAAATAAATGAAATGAGTATAAAGAGTTTGACACTGTTATCTCTACTTGCTAGTTGGCGATATTTTTATGATTAACAAATTTAGTGACAATATCACATTAATTCATTGTTAAGAATTCAGTTTAGGACTTAATTTTGTGTTGAAGAGTGTAATTTTATTTTGTTTTTTATTGTACTTTGATTAAGCGAGCCTATGATGAGACTGATGGTATCAGATCTTGATATTTGTAATACAAGACAACTCTCCTCCAAAGCATTCATATTCTTTATCCAACTAGAGGGCTGTGATATTAAGGATTAAAAAATAAAATAACTTGAAAGATAATGAAAAAGAGCTACTTTATATCTTTTAGATATGATATCATGACACTTCAAATTCATACATATAATTCTCTGGTAACATACATATGTAAAAATAAAATAATTGCAAAATACTATAATTTCATTGTTTTATTGAATTGGAAATATATACAATAGAGACTGGTAGTTACATAATGAGAATCAGAAATAAATGATTTCCATATTAAGTTGATTTTCATCTTTAACATCTTACATTCTGATTACAATGAAGTTTTACTAACATTTGAAGCTTTACATAAGAATATACATTTGGTACATTTGTACCAGGATGTAACTAACTATAATCTATGTTTATGTACTTTCTAAGAGAATAGAGTATGAATAGTATGAGAGGATCAAAGAGTATCTGATCATTTTGTATTTGTCTAGAAAGTTAATTTTTTAATTTAGGTAATATTTGTTTACAACACTGTATATGATTCAGAGGTATAGGATTACACGCTTCAAATATATTACCATACCACAAACACCATGTAGGTGGCTATAGTCCTCCACCAGAGTCCACTGAGAATCCTCTCATTGTGTTAAGAAAAATTTAACCTACACTTTTAATACTCACTGATATGAAAATTTTAAAGCATGTAAATGTGATTTATTTTTTTCATTTTTGCTCTAATGTTTGAAAATTTTGCACAGAGATACTTAAAAGGTAGAGATAAACCATATAAAATTTATAGTATTTATCTGGGAATTGTCACTACTTGATGGCACTGCATAAAAAGGAAAATTAAAAAAGATAGCAAGACTCTAGTTTACTGTTATGCAGTTCAATCATGATACAACCATCTGTCTAAGAAAAAATATTCATATTTCTGTGTTCTAATAATAAACGATGCATGTAACAAAATATGCATTCAACCTATGATTGGAGGAATGTATAGTGAGTTAATTTCAGCATTGATATAAATTAATGCTATTAATTTGTGTCTGCACCAGAACCTTAGAACATTTGTGGGTGGATCATTTTTGTTTCACACAAGCATCAGGTGATATTATTATAGTGAGTTCACTGAGTGAAACAGATTAAGGTCTGCTCTCTGCACTTGACAGTAGATATACTTAAAATAAATAATTTTGGTCAAATTATTTTGGAAATTCCAAATTTCCTTGACAAAAAATGGCCCTACTTTTGGCTAAAAAAAACAAGAATTCATGATATTTGGTTAGTCACATGTAGCAGAGTACAAAACTGTTATTCTATACTATTCAACACAAAATCATAAAGATGATTTTAATGTAAGGAGTTCCCTAATATTCCCCCATCAATACAGGACATAAAACTTCTATGTGAATAGTTCTACCCTAGGTCACAAGCATTTTAGGAAAAATATACATAAACTATGACTTGCAGGCCAAAACAGGCCTGTTTTTTTGTATATATACAACTGATTTGCTGTCAAGAAAAATCAACTGTTAACCTGAAACAATGTTATTCCCTCAAAACAGAAGCCCATTCTTCTTTTCAGTAAGCAGTCATTAAATATATGCATAAATAAATAAAAATAAACACTCAGTTTTGTATTTTAATATTATCAATAAAATGGATGAAAATGTTATTCATTTTTATGTAATAATGTATATTACATCTTTAATTTTGCATCTTGAGTTGCAAACCTAAGTACTTACTATTTGCCCTTTATAAAAACAGCTTGACAACCCTTGTTCCACCATAATACATTGCTTTCTAAAGATTATAAAATATTTATATCACTAATTTGACTGATTCAACATCTGAGTCTTTAATTTTTTCTTCCTTCCCCTTCACCATGTATCTAACATCTTATTGGTTCACTAGGTGCTAATGGAACATTAAAGAATAATGCTTTTGTAGTTTCTGTAGTTTCATATGACTTTTGTTTTCTTAATCAGGACAAGAAACTATCTATTTCTGTTTGGAAAAACCAAAGAAGTTCTCACTTGATTTTTAAAGCAAGAAGATTGGATTCCCCATTTCAGAGCCGTGTTAATAAGAACAATAGGAACTTGATGATACAGGCAAAAAAGAGAGATGTGATCACAAATATAACACATGATGAATAAAAAAATGTAAGTTCTGTAAGCTCAGTTAACTTCTTGTTATCTTAAACAGCAAAAAATTAACCTTTTTTCATATAAGTCATATTAGTATCCTGAAATCAGTGATGGAAAAGAAGATCAATTAGGTCATTTAGTTCCTTTCCAAGATTCCAATTTTCTCATTCAGCATAATAACTTTGACCTGTCCAAATTTAAGTGACTAAAGAGATGGGTTTCTACAAGTTAACTTGGGAGATATTTCTAAATCAAATTTATCTGTACCAAAGCATCATTAAAGACTTTGTGATTAGAATTTATACTAAATTGTTCTCTCCTTAATTGCATCTCATTTGTCCTTTATTCCCCTTGGCTACCCAAAGCAAACCTTTTTTTCTTTGACTAGATTTATTTTAGACCAGCTAGTCTACATACATTATTGATAAAGAATATATCATTTATGATTTCTGTTTATTGGATGTGTTGTTACTTAAATATTTGTGTTTTTTTTTTTCAAAGTACTGTGGCTAGGAGACTCCTTTGCAATAGAAATTAGCACATTTTATAGGAAAATTTATCAGATTCAGAAGGGATTCCAAGTGTTTATGGACAACATTTTCTAAGTTAATTTATTTACGCATTCAAGCATGAATATCCATCAACTTGCTATTATATGTGCAATTTCTTCCTGTTATCCATTTCCCCATCAATGCCCTATTTTGATTTTATGAAACCTCAATCACATTAAGTTTTTCTGCAATAAAGCATGTCTCCCATAACCCTCATTGATTAAGTCTAACTCAAAAAATTCTGAGGACGCTAGATTCAACATTCTGTTTTCTTCCTGTCCAATTAATGGATATCCTGCAGCAGAATCTTGAATCCTAAAATGAGATGATTAAAGAATATTAAGAAAATCCATACATATGACTAAGTCAATCCATCAGTGTTTTTGCTCAGTAAGTTCAACTTTTTTTGTATGTAGAAAATACCACTGGCAGGAGATAGTAATGAACTACGACCTCTGAGAGTGTTGCAACAGGAACTAATGACAAGGAAACATTTGCTGTTAGAGCAAATAGACTCCTAATCAACATATTATTGATCCTTTATTTTTGTCAAGGTCATCCTGTGCTTTAAAAAATGATCCTATGGTAAGGCTTTAATAGGAAAAGTGGACTAATTTGATTTAAAGAGTAAATGCTATTAATTATGAAAGACAGTCAATAAAAAGCTTGTTCTTCCAAACATAAAGGCAAATCTTACAGTGTCTTTGATTTATGGTAATGAATACAATGATGAAATATTTTTGTAGTATCTCTTACTCTCCTCCCAACTTTTTCTTTTTGCTCACATAGTAGGCAAACGCTGAAAATGACCTTTGTAATAATAGCAGATTTTGGTTAAAATTATGTCCTTGTGATTTTATTAATATACCTTTGTTTTACGCATGGAAACATGCTATGTAACAGTTGGCAATAGTTCCATAATGTTACAGAAACAAAAAATTCCATTGTTTAGCTGACAATGCAGGTAGAAATTTTTAAAATAGCTTATTATAAATTGTTATTCAAGTTCAAGTGAATGAGATTTACTTGAGTAAATCTAAAAGTAATGAAATTTACATAAAAATTTTAGCATACTGACATCTAGATAAGTAAAATATACTTTAGAGAATCACCATGTCACATAATAGCTTTCTACACATGTAAATATGTAACTTAACAAGTATAAAAATGCATAAATATCAAGCATGCAATATTTTATGTTCTGGTATATATTACAGTCATCACTATGTTAAATTACTTTGTTATTCACATTATTTTATTTGAAATAAAAGTATAAATTTAACAGAAAATAAAACAATCTCAGTGAATTTAAAATAAGTAAAAGCCTTGAACACTAATGCATAAGGTAAAGAATTACTGGTTTCTCTATGAAAAAAGATGAATATATTTTTCCCTTGAAAATGACTGTATCTTAAGCAAGTAAAGCTACTCCATATGTCAATCCAATAACATAAAATTTCTTGGTTATAAAATATGAATCTGAAGAACTGCCTTCAATATAAGTTTTCCCATTGTGAGTCATCAGTATGTGAATTGAAGTTTGCGTGCCTGGACTGTAATATTGTGACTATGTGATTGTATACTGATGGAGCAGTTCAACTTTTCATGTCTGTAGGAATGCTACTTTCTACTTTTTATTTCCTTCTTCTATAAAAGGAATGAATGTATTGGTTAGGAAAGAATACTTTAATGTAGTAACTAAATGTAAGTAAATGCAAATTTCCAAAGTCTTGTTTGCTTATAAAATGTAATCCAAAATCCCTGAATATTATTCTTTTACTGGTGATTTATTTGGGAAAAAAGTACTAATGTGAAAATAAAATAATATGTAGGAATGGTGACAGATAAAATAAATTGTAGGAATGGTGACAGATTTAGTTTTGCATGGTGATTAAATATAAAAATCTTACATAGAATAAGTACTTTAACTCATCTATCTAAATTATAGAAATAAGTTTCTAGAAAAAGAAAGTATGTTGATTTATCATAGTAACCCCATTGACTATAAATTTATATGGGTTGTTAGTATAACAGTATATTGAGATTTAATGAAAAGATGATATTCAATACACCCTAGAGCAGGAAGAACCCCCAACTCTATGTCATCATGGATCAGAAGATTCATGAAACATTATTGATGGGACTTCTCTATAAAGCTTAACATTCAACAATATTCATGTCATGCACCTAAACATTTACTTTGACTATACCCTATAGAATGATTCTGATCAATGATAATGATTGGTTGAGAACGGAGATGGGGAAAATAAAGGAATGCCAAGTATTACAGTTCCTATTGCAAAACAGTATTCAAAACGACATTTACCAATAAACCAACAGTTTCCTCTATTTCCTATGAGCTGAGCCCTTGAAAATATCTTTTTAGGTAAAACAGAGAATATATTTAAATAAAATCAGTATTTTTATTTCAAAAATGCTATAAGCACTGTACTTTTTGAATACAAAATTAGAAAAACATAAAGAAAACTTGCCATGTGTCTTACCAGTGTGGTTGATATGGTAATGTGGTAATAAAGACATAATTGATTCAAAAGACTGTACAGCTAACAATCAATGATTTAAGCACAACTTCACATAGCAATTTTGACAAATTCACACTCTCATTTTGAAAATAAATAATGTGACAAAGCTACATATACTTTTATAAAAAGGAAAACAAACTAGCACCTGCAAAATCAAAATCTTGGACACTGTTTTTATTAACATTTTGTTCTTTTAAAATAAGCAAGTTATCTACAGAAGTAAAGGATTTTGTAGCAACTGTTTAATGATTAGTTAGAATGAGGGTATAGACAGAATGATCGTTGAAACACATTATGGGAATAGAATCTACACAAACAGTGGTTGTCATTGTCTATAGTCATCTATGAAGTAACAGGTTCAGATTCTAAGCCATAGTCTATAACTAAAACAAACAAACAAACAAACAAACAAACAAACAAACAAATAAATAAATAAATAAATAAATAAATAAATAAAATGCAAGAGTACCATTAAGTAAGGTCTGTCGAAGGCCCAACTTTTGAAAACCATTAATTTTTTCAAGTTGCTTGTAAATGGTGGCCCTAGTCTGAAGCGAAGAAAGAAAATCTAGGAACCATTTGACTGCAAGTCATCTTGAGATGAGTTTTGCCTGAAAATCCTACAGATGTAGGAATGCTACTGAAATTTTACACCTGTGACTGAGGAAAGATATAATAAAATTAATAAGAAATCTGAAATCAAAATATATGATTTATGTTTGTTCTGTAACTTATAGAACATATGATTCTGACTTATTTTATTTCTTTAAGCCTCATTTTCTCATTGGCAAAATTGGGCTATAATTATTATTATCACCACCATTATCTCTTCCAAAAACAAATGTAGTATCAAGTTTTTAAGAATATATTGAGAATTTATTTTAAAATATGGCAGCACATAAAAATATGTTCAGTTCTATTGTTATAAATAAATAGGAAGAAATTTTCATAGATTTGGATATGGGTCTAATTATGGGGAAAACCAAATTTACCACTCCATCTGCGTATACAGCTCTTCAATAATTATCTAAAGTTCTATTTAAGCCATAAACCTAAATACTAATTACAGAGAAGTATTTGTTTAATATTAAATTCAGTATAATTATATTTTATAATTAATCCACATTACTTTTATCTTCTATTCCAAGAAAAACAATTCCATAGTAAAAAACAGTGAATATTTAGAATTCATGCTGAACCACATTACAACCTTAAACTAAGCCTATAACAAATACTAAGGTTTGAGGGGAAAAAAGTGAATTGATTTCCATGTTTAGTCATTGTTTTACATATTTACTTCCATAAAAAAAGTGAGCTTTCATTTTGGCCCAAGAAAAAGAAAACTTAAAACTGATAATGCTTTAATTGAAACAGACAATGGGATGACATCCATTTTATGTGTTTCTAGAATGGCAAAGAAAATGTACTTCCACAGGGTATTCTTTGAAAAAGTCATTTCTCTTGAAGTGCTCAAAAAGAGACAGAAAAGGGAATAGACTAAACTGAAGACTTTGAATCTAATAAAATGAATCTTTTTAACAGTCCTAGACAGCCAAATATTCCCCTTTTGATATGAGAGCTACATGAAGACAGTATTAACAAAAATATAGATTATTATGAAAACCACCATGAATATTGGCAAGACAATAGAATTTCCTTTCAAACTCTTCTAAGGAAAGTTCTACAAAGTATTTAATAGACTATTTAAAAAAGCATTTGTACACTGAAATATGTGAAAGCACAATATTCTAAAATCCCTTTTGAAGTATCATGTAAATCTTTTCAATTAAATTTTGGATCCAAATTGAAAACATCCTGTTTGATCCCCCTCAAAGTCAGAACCATGAACTTACTTCCTTCTGATTGCCAGTAATGCCAAATATAATGCAGATTCAGAAAACAGAATAATCCACAGATCTCCTTGATTATGTTTAACAATTTGTGATTCTTCAAAAAGTTAAGCAATGATACCGTAGAGAAACCATGAGAATAACCCAGTTAAAATTCAAGTATTTCGGATCTCTTTTGCTGTTTCTACACTGGCCAAGTACAAGCATATACTCTGGCATTTGGACAAATACTGGTGCCTGTACAGAAAGCACCATATTCTCCAGAGAGCTGGCAAGTAACAGATTTCATCTTGCCAGTGTAGAAATAGCATTAGAGCAAGACTAATTGCTGGAAAGCCTGTTCAGAAAGATTTGTCATTCAGGATGGTAAAAATAATTCCACTTTTCAGAGTACATTCAAACTTAAAAAAAAAAATCCAGTATTTTACAGAGATCAAAACATTTCTATTTCTACAAGTGAATGCATTTTATGTAATACAGCAATTTCCTTTGATTTGAGTTCAAGCAGGGAAGCTAACATGAAAAAAGGAAATCTGTCTAGACGTACCATGTTTGTTCCTTGTGTAAGATGATATTTATTAAGCTTGGAATGTGGCTTAAGGAAATATTCATGTGTTCATTAATATCTCCTTGTAAAGTAGAAATGCTAAGAGGGAGTGACCTCTTGAACATACATTGGCAAAACAGTTGCGTTTCAGCAGGTTCATCTCTAATGATGTATCTACAGATTTATGGAGAAGGAAGAGTTACTGAGAACCAGTGTGACCAGCTACCCCTCATAGTCTCCCACCTCAGTTTTCTGCCATGTACTCGAGGTGCTGTCTTCTTATAAAAATTATCACTAAATGTGCCTGCTTATAGCAGTAGCAGCTAACACTTGTTAGGACCTTAATCACCTGAGTCTGCCAATGACATCTTTAAAAAAAGTCTACCGGTTCTCATTATTTTAACTTTTGTTTTAAGCTTTGAATTTTTAAAAGAAGGTTCTTTCCTAAAGTTATGATTATAATGCAAAAAGTCTTCCACATCGATGGGCCAATTTCATTGACTTATCTAAACAAAGTCCAGATCATACCCATTCATGCTCAATCTTTAATGATATTGTGAATACAGCTGTGGATCACCAACATCTAAATTCCTTATCTACAATCTCATAAGTTCAAGGAAGTATATCACTGATTTGTAGCCCAAGAGAGCAAACATAACCACAGTAAATAAAGTAGAAACATGTTATGATGTTAAGCCATGTGCACTTGGCATTCATTCAGTTCACTGTAGCTGAAAAAATAACTGTGAGACTCCATATCCCATTAGCACAGTGTTAATTATTGTCATTGTCTCATCAGTGGTTTGTTTATGACAGCTCTGGCTGACAGGAATAGTGGGATGTTCTGTCAAGGCCATCACCTGATGAGATTTTTATTGGCAAAAGATCTTTCTTTCCTTTACTCAACTACATTAGGGGAATCAGTGCTTCATTAACTACAAGCATAATCACTTGCATTGGGCCAATTTTTAAATGTTTCAAATAACTGGTATAGTAGTTCCTTTCTTGCATTATTGTTAACCAGTTCACTCTTGAAAATGAGACTCTTCAATCTTTCTCAGCTTAAATAATTCCTCTCAATTCCTGTCAAATATGAAAGAGAAATTCTGCCTTACTGGGGCAGATTTTTAAAAAATACTTATAGTGTTCTTAATTGCTTTGCATCATACCTATGAATAGGTGATTCCACAGGGGAAACCTAGGTCGGGGGGTGGGGGTGAGAATACAGTAATTTGTAAACACAACCATCGATTCAGTGACTATGAATCATTGCCCTTTCACTTTTAAGATTTGAGTAGTAAGACTTTTAAATTCCTTTCAGTGGAAGGGGTACTTCATATTCATTGGCAAGGACTGATAATTATCATTTTCTCTTTAACTCTCTATCTCCAGATATCTAGGTTATATGAATGAAGTAGAACTTCCTCATTTCTAAAATAATATATTTTTCCAAAGAAAAATATTATTATTCTTAATATTAAATTGCTTTAGCATAGTTTACCTATTTTTATAAATAAAATCCTATCAAACTAAGTTAGTTATAAATTCAACTTCATAGAATAATTGCAATTTAACAATAGAATTTCTCAGATCAAATAATGCCTAATTTTAATTTCAACTATATGTATTCTTACAAACTTTTTTCTTATTGACTGCTAGTGAAATTCATTATGACACTGAATGTGGACTTTATCTACAATTTATAAATTGTATGTTTTCAATGATTTCATTTTCTCATTTGTATTGTTGGAGTTAAATATGCTGCCCTGATTTACTTGCAGGACTTTTGTGAGAATATGAAATTCATGACTATGACAGTGTGCCAACATAGTTATCAAAATGTGAGAGATTATTTTTATAGCACAAGATTAGGTACAATAGGGACACTGTGATGATTAACTTTATGTGTCCCATTGGCTTGCTTATGATGGCCAATTGCTTGGTCAAGTATCAATCACATGCTATTGTGAAGGTATTTTTTAGACATGATCAACTTTGATAGTAGCAGGTTTTGAATAAAGCAGATAACACACAATAGTGTTGGTGGGCCTCGTACAATCAGTTGAAGGCCTGTGAAAGGAGACAGAGGTCTTCCAGAGGAAGAAATTTTGTTCTCTAGATTGCAACATAGAAGTTCTGTCTGAATTTCTGTCTTTGGATGCATGATTTGAGCACCAACTTTTGCCTAAACTCACATTCTGCTAGCTTGCCCTGAAGATTTCAGACATGCCAGCCCCCACAATCCTAAATGCATGAGCCAATTCCTTAAAATAAAATGCTATCTATGTGTGTGTGCATATATATGTATATATGTATGCATATATAATGTGTATATATGCATACATATATACACATATTCTAATATATATGGGTGTATATATATATTCCTATATATATATATATACACATCTATGTATATATACACACATCCTATTGGTTCTGTTTTTCTGGAGAATTCTAATACAGTCAGTATTCTTTGGAAGAAATTAAATAAATTTTCCTATCTCTCTCATGGATTGTATTCAAAATCTCTCCCTTAATAACAAAATGCCCAACATTCTGGAGCAAGGTCTCATTGTGTCATAATCATTTTCTGCTCCTAGAGAGCAGTAATTCTCTGCCAATAGATACCACCTCCTCCTGTAGTCTTATGCAACCATGAGAGTAATTAATCCTTATGCTTACTCGAGTTTGGCTTGACTTTGACACAGCATGCTTTCCCTAGCAAACCATAATTGATTCTGAATAATTGATCAGTGACAAACATTCAATTTTCTTTATCTTCTCTTCCTTTCATTCTCCTATGATATATGTTTTCTTTGGGGAACCATTTCTACTTAAAAAAAAAAAATCCCCAATGCAAGGCCTTTTAGTGATCAAATCAATTTATGCTGCTTTTTGCCAATTCACATCAAGCCAAATATGACTCCTCTCCGAGAACTCATGGAATGCTAATTAGTATCCTATAGTATCCATTAGTTTTCAATAAGGAAGTAAACTTCTCATGTAAAGATCTCGTAAACTATTTACTGATGACTGCTGTGCCATCTAACAACCACACTGACATACTCTTTTCAAATATCCTTCAATGAGGATTGTTATTGAAGCCACTATAGCCTACATGAATCACGGATGCTGTCAGGAAAAAGATACCTAAAATGAAGATCAGTGATACTCATCCAAACTGTGTTAATTTCTTAAAAGATTCTGTCCTTTGCTTTTGTTTATGGAACAAGTTACACTATAATAATGCCGTTTTATCTAATTATTATAATCCCTAATCTACTATAACAAAAGTTCTGTCACAGACAGAACATTCTTTTGAGCAAGGCAGTTTTCACAAAGTTCATACATTTCATCATGTTAGAGAATGGAATGACTTTTTCATACAAAGGTATGTTCAGTGTAATATGCAAAGTTGAATTAGAGAAATTGAATGTCTGATTTCCTCTTAAACATAGGAAACATCAAGAGTAAGAATGGAAAAGGTTAGAAATTGCTGGATGGTGATACTTTGAGATGCATTATATGTATTCTCAGATATTTCCATTTTACCTACTCTTTGTTTTTAGACGCAATGTCCTTCCTTCCTTCTCAAGCTTCTAAAACAAGAACATTACTATACCTTGTCTTTATTGAACACTATGTTATTTCATCTGCACCTTTCCAATCTATGGGAACCAAATGATGAAAAGACCAAATCCACAAATGGACTTTTTTTTCATTATTCATTCTCTCTTAAAGCAAATTTACATGGATAACAAAAAATTCACTCTGTAAAAAAATTGCATTTCAAATACAATTAAAACTCAATATTTAGTTCAGTCCAGTTATGTAAAATTAACATTTATTGGATAATTGTTAAGTTCTGGTACTGTGTCCTCTCTGAATAGAGTGATGGCAACAGCATCGCAGCCTTGGTTTATAACAAAAATTTTCAATTCAGTGGCATTTGTTTACTTCTCCCATTACCTCATTCTGCATTCGCACTCATCCCCACATCTTCAATATACCAGAAGTGCTCTTTTTGTTCTTTTCTGTTCTGATCTTATCTTACTTAGCTGTCACCAGAACTGCTCTTTCCTGTTCATGTTGATGAATCTACATTTCCCTGTGTTTTGTTTTGCTGCTTTACTTTGCTGACTGTTCTTCCACAGTCTCATATGTTTTCTCCCCCTTCTAACTTCACTCATTAAGTGCTGGCACGACACAAACTTCACTGGAGCTCTATGCCCATATTCTCTCTCCAGGTCTTTGGATAACATCTCATAGCTCTGAGGCTGAAAGCAAAGTACAGCACTTAATTCTTTCTAAATCAGTATATAGTGCTCCAAAATGAATAGGTTATTTAATGTCACAATCTAAATTTCATGACTAATAGCTATAAAATCATATTCTTGATTTCTACATTCTAAATCAACTCAATGCCAAATTTCTCAAAACTAATAATCTACTCTTTATTGCACATCTGGATAGTTAAGAAATTATATACGCAAGAAAATAAAAGGGAAAATTATTTTACTTGACTGTCAATATCTTTTAGATGACATTTTACAAAAACTCTGATGAAGAATATAAACTAAGGAATTCATAAAACTGTTTTTCTAAACAGATTATACTACTTACAAGATTCTAAATAAGTTTTATACAATTTTATGACTTCTGAAATAATTCACAACAAGGTATTTAATCTCTGTAAATGTCAGTCTTTTACGTGGCAGATGACACTAGTAACTATGACATTGATTTGTAGTAAATTAATTAAGGTAAGCTTTCTAAAGGCCATACTTATTTTTATTCATTCATTTGTTCTCTTATTTATTCAAGGATATGTATCATGTCTACTATGTTCTGGTCTAGATTTGAAGATAAAGAGATAATTAATATATGACTGTAGTCAACATGGAACTTTAAATTGGTCAATGAAGTAAACATGCAAGAAAAACATTGCAATATACTCTAGAACTTGTCAAATGTAAAATGAAAGGATTCTATATGACAAGGAAGAGTAGAAATAAGATATTATTGTGCAAAGAGATAATACTTGTAATGAGACCTAGAAGAGCTCTCCACATGAGAACAAGAGTGTGTGTATGTGTGTGTGTGTGTGAGAGAGAGAGAGAGAGAGAGAGAGAGAGGGAGAGAGAGAGGGAGAAAGAGAGAGAGTCAGAGAGACTGACTGATTCTATTTTAGCATCATGAAAAAATGAAAAAGGATTATGGCAGGAAAGAACATGGTCCTTTTACAAATGTATGAGACTTTAAGCTGGAACCCATGAAGCAAAACAAGTTAGCAAGAGCAGGAAACCACTACTACCTCTAGCCTACAGAAACAAGAAGTAAAGATGAGAAGAACATAGGCCAGGGGCAGGATCATCATAGCATAACATAAATCTTAGTAGGTTAATGAAGAGTTAGGATCACTGATAGAGATGTTGGGTTATAGAGAGAGTAAGAGATTTCTTTAAAATTATTCTTCATCTTTTCCATCATTATCCTGTTATATCAAAATTGTCAATACTCTCAGAGGCTGAACCAAATCAGAAGCCAGAGGACACAACAGTTTGGCAGGTGCAACCTAGTAATTCAGATCATACTCCAACACAGCAAGCAGAGGACAAGGAAGAGCTCCGAGAGAAAGATGTCTGATATTTAGCAGAAAATACTTTATTAAGTATGGTCTCCTTTAATAACTTGGATAAAGAATCTCATGTGATGGGAAAGGGCTCAGAAACATCAATATCTTATGAATATTAAAAAAATACTGCCTGGTCATGATATCAATAAATGAGAACTACAGACAAAAAAGTTGGTATACAACTTTTCTATACAGAATCTGTCTGATTGACTTCTGAATAATGGGTATATATCTAAAATCAGGAAAAAAATTGATGGTGAGTCTTTTTAAAAAACAAAACTCTTGAAGTGAAGAGCATCACCTCACTTTGTGACTGTTCAAACCTAAGGATTGTTAAAAATACAGTGAGCGAAATCTATAGATACTTTCTATACTTTCTGCCATTAAGCTAACTATGTCCCATCTTTTTTTTAAACAGGGTGCAATATTTTGCTGTGTAAAACATACTGACGAATACACACACACCCTTCTACTCAAACTTATAAAACTAACAAATTCCATGTGCGCATTTACTTACACATAGTGCAGCTTAAATAATATCAGTAAGGTTCACAAACCTACAACTTCAGCTACTGTTGGGAAGAAGTGAGCATTATGATAAGATGTTCGCGAAAGGAAATTGTAGCTAATTTGTGTCAAGAATAAATTTGAAGAGAAAAGCATTATTCATGTTTTATTTATAGTTTAAACTAAGATAATTATTAAAGTAAAGTAATTAACATGATTTTTTCATGATATCGAAATTAAAGCACTTCTCCTTGGAAGCAGTTGCCAAGGCCCATGTTTTGTAATTATCATGAAGCCAAGTCAGTATTGCTGATCATGCAGGCTGTAGTCCATGCTTGTTAAAATGGATAGTAAGTTGCATCTTAAATGAATAGTTTGCCTTATATGAACTATGTCCACATTTGCTTTGGAGATACTTTTGTTAAAAACAACATTTCTAAGTGGTATTCCTGTGGATGAAATAGAGAAGAGGATAAAGATTGAACTTGCTGTATGCTGGCATTTTCAGGAAAGATACAGAAAATAAGGGAGGACTAGGCTAGTTGAGGTTGTAATCAAGTAACTGCAGGTTCTGTATTAAGCAGAACATTTAGGATAGGGAGATTTTTAAAGTTTCATAAGTACAAAGATTAAATAGAAAAGGTCTCTATGAAGTCAATGAATAGCTCAGGAGTGAAACAGTAAGAGCTAAATTATGAGTCAAGAGAAGAAGGCCAGAGATATAATCTAATGTGTAAATGTGATAGGGAATGGATGACTAGAATAAAACTGATAGTGTTAGCTTAGGAGTGCCCCAAGCTACAATCTTGGGAAGCTAAAATAATAAACAAATGTGTAAGAATTTATCCTGAAATCCATGGTGGCACGTGCCTGTAAATGACAGCCTAGGAAGCCACATCAGGAATCGGGGATCGCGAGTAGGAGTCCCACCCAGTGCAACGTAGAAAGACTAGTTTCAAAAAAATTAGCTGGGCATGGTGGTGTGCGCCTGTAATCCCAGCTACCTGGGAAGGTGAGGTTGGGGATTGCTTGAGTCTGTGGTACCATGGGCAACGTGGACAAAATAGCAAGACCTAGTCTTTAAAAAAAAAAAAAAAAAAAAAAGACAAGTGAAGAAGTTCTAGAGATGATGCACTAATAATTAAAATGAATGCTATGACTCTGGTAGCTAGATCACCCTTTAAGACTATTTAGTAGATCAACAGACACTAGACACTGAACTATTACAATTCATAGGGAACATGATTCTACTTCTCCCCTTTATTTTAAGAGAATACAAGACTAGTAAACTAGAGAGAAGAGTAAAGTGATGTAACAAAATAAGTGGTCATTCTATAGTCCAGCAGAAGGTGGGTGGAGGCTAGTCCATTGCGTTACATTTTATTCTCTGTGTTCTTTAGACAGTGTTTAAATATTATATGATTAATAGCATATACTTATTGGATAGTAGGAGTATTGATACTGGTTGACATTCAAGATGAGAACCATCAATTTGAAAAACTTTGGGGTGAGTTTTGTATTGAATAAAATTTCCAGCAACTGTGGAAGATATTGCTTTGCAATTTTTGGAGCCTGTGTCAGTAATTATTAATAATATTATATATTACATACTTTAAGAAAACACTTTATATTTTAGCATAAATAGTTGTGAAGGGAAAACATGGAGATTCATAAAAATGTAAGCATATCCCTCTCAGAATTTAAAGATTAGCTAAGTTGACAATTTGTCTCTAAAAACATAACAATATAACTATGGTTATTACTTTGAAGAGCTTGGCAATCAGACCCAGGTATTAGTAATAGGAGAGGATGTAAAGTCAGATCAATAATCATAGAATTTTTCATAGAATTTTTTTTATTTTGGGTGCAGAAGGTACTGAAACCAAGATTTTTTTCAAATCAATAAGCAAAAATTGTAGATTGATTTACTACAGTTAAGGAACCAACTGCCTAGGAAGTAAAAATCTACATATAAATTATAGTTGGACATCCATATAACATGGGTCTGGGATTCAACTAACAAACATCTGCAGCTGGCTGAATTGGTGAACGTGAAACACAGATCCCACTTTTGTTTGTGTGATGGATTTCCAGTCATTCAAATCTGTGTTGTTCAAGGATCAGCAGTAATATGTAACCAGTATACTTTAATTTCAATGGGAAACATGGAAATATTGTCAGACAATGCATTCGTTTTAACAGGATGAATTAGAATATTTTTGACCACTGGATTAATGTTATTAAATTTTTGGGTAAATATAAGATGTTGAATAATTTAGTACATTGAAGTGAGGTTAAAATGTTTTGGAAGACACACCAAACCCCACAGATAGGGAATTGCAATTTCTGATTCATTTTATGATCTTCTCTATTTGATTAAAACATTTTAATCACCAAAACATGAAAGAAATTATAATATCGATATATACTGGGTTGGAAAAATATTTAATACAAGTTATTTTTATGAATATTTTATTGAAGTACATGTCTGAATTTCATACCTTTCTTGTTCATTATTGTATTGCTCATTGGATTTCAACATACTAAACATGTTTGTTATGCTATAATCAATAAAACCTGTATTCATATCCCTATCCATTTCTTAGTCTTCCATAATTTTTTCTGAACTTTTAATCATCCAAACCTGTTTATATCAATTATACTTATATGTATGTATATGTATACACACATGCACTTTTAAAGTAATCTTTCAACAGAAGCTTTTAACATATTTTAAAATTTATAATATAGCTGTATATTTTTATAAAGTCTGGTTTGGGTAACTTTCTATTCATTTTGTTCCAAATTCATCTCGTGTACATTCATTCTATTTCCAAAACCTTTGCTATTCCTATCTCTCAGACATTTTTATTCAGCAAGACACATCTAAAATAGATTTCATCTACATTCACTTATATAACAAACCATATTTATAATTTATATTTCAAGCACATTTCTTTCAAGAATTATTTAATCTTTAACCATCGTTAAAACATTTCCCAAAAGTCAACTCTTAGATATTGTAAAAACTTAACCTGATTTTGAAGTATTTGACATATAAAAGTGTAAAAATGACTATACTATCAAATGTATACACACAGATGTACATTATATATAATAATTAAAATTAATGGGGAAAGGAAAATATTTTTAATGTGAGAATAAAAGATGCCCTCAATATGGAAAAGTTATGATAAACAAATTATATTATAAATTATAGCAATACAAGTAATCGGAGATTATTAGACAACTTCACATTTTACTTGGGTTTAAACATATAAAAATGTATTAAAAAAGAATTCTTAAAATTTTAAATAGCAAAAAGTTTTTCTTGAGGAAACAATAATGATAATGATATGTATGGAAGTACATTATTTTTGAGATACATAAAATCTCCCCAATACAATCATGGAAATTAAAACAATAATCAAATTTTTCTCCAAAAAGCATCTAAGCAATTTTTAAGTAAATTCTATCAAATCTTTAGAGAGGCACTTACGTCCATATTGTTCAATTATTTGCAAAAATACAATGATAATGATTGTTCCATAGCACATTTTGCAATATCAACACTATCCTAAAACCAAGACCAAACATAAACAGAGCAAGAAAACTACAAACCAATATTCCAGATGCATATTGATGAAAGATCTTCAACAGAATGCTAGGAAATTTAATTTAAAAAATACATTATAAGAATGATACATCATGACTGAGTGGGATTTATCAAAGGGATGCAAAGATGTTTTAACATATGTAAATCAATCAATGTATACATCAATAAAAGAAAGATAAAAAGCATATAATAATATCTATAGATGCAGAGATGGCATTTGGAAAGTTTAACCACTTGTTTTCATAAAAACTTTAAACAAGATGGAAAGTAAAAGGAAACTACCTTAATAAAATGAAGACCATATATCACAAGCCTACAGAAAATATAATACTTAGTGGTAAAAATGAATAACTTTCCCTTTAAGCAGGAACAACACAAGAATGACCACTGCTATGATCTGTATTTAATCAAATCAGAGGGTTTAATTTAGTGTTAGAGGTTTTAGAAAGTTTAAACATCACTGTTTAACAATACGAAATAAAAGTAATCTAGACTGTAAAAGAAGTGAAACTATCATTGTTTGCAGATAATATGACACTAATATAAAACTATTAGAGTCCATCACAAAACTAGTAGAAATAAGTGAATACAGCAAGTTATAAATTCAACACTCAAAAAATTGTTACATTTTTATAAATGGTTAAAGAAAAATAGGGAAAAATTAAATTAAGGAGATAAATCCATTCATGATCACATCAAGAAGCATTAAATACCTAGGAATTAGTCTATTCAGAAAGGTAAAGGACTTGTAGAGTGAAAACTATAAAGACACAGAACAGACATAAATAGGGGAGACATTCCATGTTCATATATAATCTCATATATATAATCTCATATATATAATCTCATATATATATATATATATATATATATATATATATATATATAATCTCATATCACCTCAGCTAGCATTGGCCACTCCAGTTGTTTGCATAAGGTAGTTAATGTAAATAGTGGTACAATGACAGAGGAATGCATATATTCACTCAATTTGGTGCTTTTGTGTTTTTTGGGCAGACACTCAGAAGTGGAATTGCTAGGTCATATGGTAGATCTATTTTTTAATAATTTGAGAAAATTTGATACTGTTTTGCATTAAGGTTGGGCTGTGCTGGTTTGCATTCCCATCAACAGAAAAGAAGGTTTTCACTTTCTCCATATTCTTGTAAATAATTGTCGTTACTGGTCTTTTTTTGATATGGACCATTCTTACAAATATGAGGTGATACACTTCAGTGTAGTGAACTGAAGTTACTTGAGTAAAGTAGATAAGAGGTTATGGGGATCTGGATGAGGAAGGCATTGATAAAAAATGGAATAAAGTGATAGATGTGAGGTTTTCTTGAGGCAAAATTAATCTTGAAATAGACTGGCTATGGAAAGTATAATATTGAGACAATAATATCTACCACCTTCTGAGGAAAATGAGAACTAGAAAACAATATATTTAAGTACTTAATACATGACTAGGTATAGAAATGACTGATATTGAGGTGAGAGGGGCTACTTAGAGTAGTTTATAGGACCCTTTTAATTGCATAATGAGATAATTGGTGTTGCCAGTCTCAAAAAATGAATATGCAGGAATAGCATCCAGTTTACACAGAAAAATCATTAAATTCAGTTTTACATCTCTTGACCTTGAATCACCTCCAAACTATATGAGAGATGCCAATGAGATGGTTGGATCTGGATCTCAGAGGAAGGCTCTGTACTGTATGTGAAATTTGGGGGTTACATATGTGATATATAATGGTAAAATCAAGTGGTTTAGTAGTACATCTCAAGGCATTTTACATAAAGGAGGATAAACCTGAAAGGGAGATAGAACAAAATTGGTCAAAGATATATCACTGATGAGGAAAACAAGTGTTCGAAGAAATATTAAATTGTAATAAATACTTCAGAGCACTCATGTAAGAATATTTAAAAGAAGCTGTAAAGAAGATACAGGTTGCTGATGCCCACAGCAAAGGGATTGGTGAAAAGTTCAAATTTGGATCAAATTTGAGTAGTAACTATTGAAAATATAGACAACATATTCATTATTTTGGCAACAAAGGATTGGGAGCATATCAGGCAAATTAAAGTAGAATTTGATTTATTGAGAGAAATGATTTCCCTAAGAGTTGGTGTTTCTTCTAATTTGAGTGTAGACAGATATAAACTCTTTTAAGTATTAAGAAAAAGAAAGAGAGTAAATAGGTCTAGTAAAAGAAGGGAAGTTTAAATATATGTCATAGTAAAGATAAAGTAAATGAATTAGGTAATAATTTTTGTCCCTTCAAAATATCTAGAAAGTAAAAATCATTTGTAAGAGACTGCAGTGGGACAGGCATATAAGAAACCTGGAGAGGACTAAGAGCAATATTTACCCTCTGAATGAAGACAAGAGCAAGTTTGGAAATACTTTAAATTTATTTGAAAGTTAAAAATCAAGGAAAGCAAACTAACCCCATGTTATTAAGAAGATCATTATGCTATTATGTGACAATTTGTCTTGGAGATAGTAAAATACATATGATACAACCCTTCCTGCAAATCTGGTACAAAGATTGTTTTTGTCTCTGTCAACAATGAGATAACTTGTGTCTTTTAATTAAATCAAGTTTTAGTTTATTACTGTGTAATAAAAAAATTCCCCTATATTATTTGTCTCTCACAACATAAAAATTATTTCTGTTAATAAAAGAAGAGAAAAAGTATACTGCAAGAAAAAAAAAAAAAGACTACTTTCAGTATCTGTAAAGCACATTACCAGAACTTTTTATCATAGATCCCTATGTAAATGAGGATAAAAAAGCTCCACACATTCCTTGACTTAATACTAAATAGTTTGGCAGGGGTGTGAATTGACATTCTCCAGTCTTAGGGATGGGTGAAGGGCATTTAACATTTCTGACAAGCTGAGTCATTAGACATCATTCTTTGTATATCTTATCCATTAAAATCCTATCTCTTAAAAACAGTTTTTAAGGACATAGAAAATTTAAATACTTTGAATAAAGCAGCTGGTCATTTTGAGACTTTTTGATGTGATCTATGTTTAAACAAAATCTACAAGTTTCAGTAGAGAATAAATTTAAAAGTCAAAACATATTTCTAGAAGTAAACATTTAAAAATAAGCATAAAATAATGAATATACAATACATATTACACAAAGTGATTACATGTAAATATATCTATTCCTTTTTGGAACTTGTATTTTACAGCAAATATTGAAATTGCCTTGGCTTTAAATATTGAATCAATGATTAACTTTGACTCAAATGATATTTATATATTTTTAAATAAAACTGCCTTGATCTCATTATCTTAGTGGATAAAATTCTATGGTATTTCTTCTCAACTATATGAGCTTACATGACCATAGCAATTTATGAAAATTTAGAAGAGGAAATTACTTACATTCTTGACCATTGAGTCTTAATAAAACATATACTGTTGAAAAACACGTACTTATAAATTATATTTTGGAGCAGTCCAAATTCTTACCCTTGGTCTCCAATCCATTTATATAGTTCCAAATAAATTTACTCAACATTTCCTTTGCCTGGTAATTTATTCAAAAATTTTCAGTTGAAACCCATGCTTCCAATGCAACCGGTCACTAGGTGTCACTCATTTGATGACTCTCTTTGTGTAAGTATTCTAATAATATCTACCAGTTACATTCTACCAGTTACTATGATGGTTAGAGATATACATACACTTAAAGGAAATAACTAATATCATAGAAAAGAAAGTATGCTTGAATAATCACATTGTGACCTTAAGAAAGACATTTAGAGTCTCTGATTTTATACTGGTTTTGTTAAAATTAAGTGTTTACTAAAATCTTCATCCTTCATTCTGGGGTCCAAAATTTCCAATACATTTTAATTATGAGGATTGATTATAAGATATTAAAGCTCGGGGTTTATATTCATTTTGAAATTTTTAAATATGGAAATCATATTCAAAGGAAAGAAAAACTGCAGTTGAACAGAGTATTCAATACTCACCTATAAGACTTTAAGAAAAAAAGTGAAAAACATCATTAGCGTACTCAAGTGAGCTAAACTATACAAATTGGGGGCAAGAGTTGTTGGAATTATAAGGCATTCACTAATTCAGAATATAAAATATGGGTAGTAGTTATTTTTTCATTTATTCTGGAGGAAAAAAATCCTGAACCTCAGTAAAGAGACTTTTATGAATAACATTTAAAATGATCCACAAAATTAAGGAATTCCATAAAAATGGTCTACAGTTTTTCTTTATTTTGTTATACATGAAAACAGGATGTGTAAATTGTTCTTTTTTTTTTTAGGTTTTTAACTTGCAAACTACATTTATCTGTTGGAATGCTAGGAAATAAAAAAAATAACATTATGACTATCTTCCATATAATTCACTTTTTACTTTATTTTATTTATTTTTTACTGTAGTATGTTATATTATAATTTGCATAACTTTCAGACACATACAATTGAAATGAACATGTGTATTATAATATTTTGTCAGGTCTTGGTGATTAGCCTTAAACTTGACAGTCATTTTGGAACTATATTGAAATTATTATCAGCAAAAGAGGTTAATTTCAAGCAAATATTTTGAAGTGTCACTGATAGTCTTACAGCTAAATACAAAGAAATTCTGAGAAGAAAAAATTACTCATTAACAATCAGGTTAAATTTAAAGGCTCTGATTAGCTCCAAACAATAAAATGAACCCCTCCCTTTAAGACATAAACTGTATGAAAAATGAGTGCTAAATATCAAATCAAAGTCCCAAATGGCTTATGATCCATATGACCTTCAGGTGCCAGAGAGAAATGGGCATTTCAAAGGGAGAATCAGGCCTTGCATCTGATATTTGGGATACAGAGGACATAGGAGATGGGAAGATTGGAAGGTAACATTCAAATTCTTAAAAACCACCATATTGTACTGTAACACATCTATTTGCAGTCATAGGTGAAAATCTGACTATCTACTGTGAAAATTCAAAGGTAAAACATTAAAGTTTTCATTCCTTTTTATCTTTTTAAATTTTACTTTAATTGAGGTAATATTAATTTGCATCACTGTATATGTTTTAGGAGTATAGATTCACAACTCTTCAAATATATGTCATCACACAATGGCCTTCAATAAAACCCCAATAATCCCCTATCATACTAGATGAGGGCCCCATCTCATTTGCTTCCACCTTCTACTTGTATCCTTATTTATGCAAACAGATTTCAAGAATTTGTATTTGTTCTTTCTCTATAGTCCACATAAATGAAACTACATAGTACTTGTTTTCCCCTCTGATATATTTCACACTTAGTATAATCCACTTTAGTTCCATCCATGTTGAAGCAAAAGTTAGAAAAAAAGAACATATTGAAATATGGGTGAAAATATATATGTTTAATATTATGAAAATCCTTTTCTCACTAATCATTATCTTTTAAAGATAACCTGCAAAAGGGTTTTCAAATTTCAATTTATTTGTAAGTACAATGTCTAGAATTTGATGTAGAGAAAATATGGATAAAATATTTTTCTGTTTGTATAGATTTAGTGAGCAGAAGTTTTTGGTCTCTCATATCAATATAGCTTTCAGAATTTTTTTTCTCTGAACTTGAATGGAAAGTATACAGTTTATAGTACATGTGAAAATAAAAGTTCATTGTCCTTAAATATCTATTTCATCCATGAAGTAAACTCAGAAGTCTCAGTTCATTTGGAAATTCTTAAAGACATTGAATACTACCCCCAGTTTCATTTACTCTCAATGTGAAATTCAGTTTCAAATACATATTGCTGAGGTGCATTTTTATTTCAATTCAAATATTAAATCACCAATCCTTATCTAGTTGATGAGAAATTATTCATATTTACAAATATAGGTCCTCTCTAATTTTAATTTGCTATATTAAATTCCTACGGATTCACCATTGGTTTATAATTCCATATAAATTTGGAAAGTACAACATCACACATCAATATGTGCATATACTACTCTAGTGCTAGAAATAGTGCTATTCCCTGCTATCAAATGTCCCCTTTACCCATTCTCCTCCTCTCTGTTTCCCATCCTCTATGGTAACCACCATGTTTTTCCTCAGAGATTGTCAGTTCCTTTGCTATGTCTAACTATTTCCCACATATGAGACACTGATATTTGTCTTTAGTTTCTGACATATTTTGCTTAGCCTAATTATCATCATTTTAATAAAATAGAATTTTTGGAATTTACTTGCCCTAATTTTGAAAGAAAAAAAATTCTATAGTATATTTTATAATTTGCAAAAGGTTAGTGTAATGCTAAAAATTAGGGATGGAGAAAGGCAAATACCAGATAATTTCACTCATATGTAGTATATAGAAAAAAAACAACAGATTAGCTAAATAAAAATAAATTTTTGAATTGGAAAGCAATCATCTGTCAGCAGAAGGGAGGTGGTAAGGTAGGTGGGTGTGTCAGAACAATGGATACAATTATTATATGGTGAGGGAGAACTGGACTTTTACTGGTGAATAATACAGTACATACAAATGCTGATTTTTCAATAATGTGCATGTGGAATTTACAAGTAATAAGGTAATCTTACTTAAATTAAAAAAACTAAAAATAGAATTTGAAGCTTAAGTGGTTTCAAATAGTCAAATTTATCTCCATTTACTAGCTATTTGACAATAAACATTAACTTTCATCACTAGATTGATGGTAGATGACTGATAGATGAGAGAATGACAAAGCTAACACATTTTTTAGAATTTTGCTCAAGCTTATATAAAATAATTTATTTTAAAAGTACTGAGAAAAATATTAGGCCATATATCGTGTTATTACTGATATTTTAATTCTAAGTATATAAAATAGAAATTAGATAAATTTGATCACTATAATCTAAAATAAAGTCATTCAAACATTTAAGGTCAATTCTCACTGGAAGTTTGATTAAAAAGAGAAGGAAATATTTGTTTTTAAAAGTTCATCAATGGAAAACATTTCACCCCATCTCAAAATAAAATTTTCAAATATTTTATTGGACAGAGTACATTTTAAAAGCTCTAAAATGAGACTACAGTGGTAATGGAAAACAATGTTTAGTATCAGCTCTGTTTAGTTTAGACACAAAGAGTTCTACCATAATTAGACATACTTAGACATGTAGCTAAAGAGCTATACCTCTGGGAGAAACTCTAACTGCTGTTACTATTTTCAAACAAGTATGGGACTCAAAAGTACCTATTTCAGTGCTGATATTAAATATCTCACCATGTTTCCATTATAAACCCTACTTTTAGGAGTTTATAACTAGGCCATAAAAATTCACTTCAAGCTCTCCTTAGCATCCAAAAAAGCTATTACCACCTCCTGGGGAAAATAATAAGCATATTTATGGAATGTATATATAAAAATATTGATATATTATGTTTACCTATTTTTAAATATGCCCTGTGACAACTAATCTCCTTTATCAATTTGCTGAATCATATTACCTCCTTCAGTTCCATTAACCTAAAAGGAAAAAGACAATTAAATTCTGTGTCCTTTCAATTGTTTTTAAACATGGTTAATCTACTGTCAACAAAGTATCACAGCACTTCAGAATTTGCATGCTGGACTCTAGAAAACATTAAGAGAAGATCAATGGCTTTCAGTGGGAATGAACACATTTATTTTTCTGAGGTTTATTTTTTAATTATTTATATTAAGAGAACAGCTCTTGCAAAATTGTGTATAATCAAAATCTATTATATCTAAAAAAATAAAGACACTTGATAGAAATGCATACACTGTCTTTGAAAGGCTTCTTTCAAATCAAGAAGTTTTGAAATCCATAGACCTTTCTCAGGTAACAACCAACAACTTTTTCCAGTCATTCACTTATAGCACTAAGGAGGCATAGGGAGATACAATGCTTTATTTATTTCACATATCAAAGGATCCTTTTGACATAAAAAGTCTTTGTTAGTTTTCATGGGATAGTGTATTCTTAAAGGATATTTTTAATCTTAACTGCTGAAAAGTTCTCATGAAGACATCTTTGCATTTAATCTTGTAGTGTTCAAGTGGAGTTGGGTCATTAAAATGATATGGAGAGAATCAATTCTTCAAGATGTGACAATAATTGCAATAATAATACATTAATAATAAAAGAAAAACTAATAGCAGACACACTTTACTGAGTAATTTCTGCATCTCCTAAGAGGCATCAGGATCTTTACATATCTTTACATATCTCATTGAATTCTGCTAAAATAGTCTACAACGTAAATGCATGAACTGACAGTAAAATTAGATGCCAAGAAACAAAATGATGGATGCACAAATGTACAGCTAACTTTTGGCAATATTGGGATACATTTGATTCTGAAAATATGCTTAATAATCATGTTCTAGGTATCTCTGTGCTTAAGAAGAAAACCATTATGATTTGGTTAAATTAAACGTTCTTATCAACAGAAACAGCATCATTGTCCCAAGCAATAACAGTTAACTATACAGCAAGACAGAAAGATAACCAAACAATAGGTAGAATGATAGACTGTCTCTATTGGGGTAGGGTGGGTGGAGGCAGGTGGAAAAAAAAAAGAATATGTTTATTTTTTGGTCAAATTAGGAAACTTTTGTCATTCTAGAAAGCAATATTTAAACTAGTCTTTACCACACTATTTGGTATTGAAATCTGAAAGGTAAGATAAAAAATAATAGCTTATCTTAAAAAAATTCAAAATGAATAAATGCTCTTTCTTTTTTGAAATCAACAATGAATATTAATTACATAAAAACTAATAAAATTATCTGAAATTTAATGCACTTCCAAACTTCATAACTCTTATACTTCCACTTTTTACCAAATAGATAAGTAAAATATCATATGGTTCATCATTTGTATATAAAAGACAATGAAAATCTAGTTATGTATAATATTTTTGACTTAACTACACAACTATACCTTGGTAGTTCATGAAACTAGTTTGGAAATATTATGAAAGCTTTTATAGTAGACTATTTTTTTTAAACTAGTGAGTTTGTACTTTCACATAGAGTTGAACCTAAAATTCAAAATGGAGATTTTTCTCAAAAAATTTAATGGAAATCACTGATATTTACACAATGATGACTACATTAAAACCATTGACAGACATTTAACATTTACAAATGCATCAAATTTTTGAATTTGGTATATGGCAATATGTTAAAATAAAACCCTGAATATCCTTCTCATCAATCTGTCTCTCCCATAATATTTTCTTCTTAGTTTATACTTCCTAAATAGTACTTTTAGTTTTCTACTTGCTTAGGCACATTTTTTAAAATTTACCTTTACAATTTATTCTTTTTTTCCTATAAGATCAATCAGGAAATACCATTAATAATACTTTCAAACGGCACATCAGAATCTAGCTACATCTCTTATTTTTCACTCATCACCATCAATTTTATTTAACCAACTATCACTAACTAACCAAACTTGAATAATAATCTCTAAACTGATCTTGCCACTTCAATCCTTACCTCCATGCGACTGGTATTTCATGTAGCAACCCAAGTAGCTTCTATACAACTTGCCAAATCCTGCTATTCAGTAAAACCAAATTCTTATCACTCTCTGTGATGCATATGAGGCCTGGATCTCTGCTTTCCTCCTCACTCTACTCCTATCAGATTGCCTCCTGGTCTTGAATATATACTGCCTGGATTTGTTCTTCTATGTCTTTGTGCAGTTCTCTTTCCTCCTCAAAATATTCTCTACAGGCACCTGCATGTCACATCTTCTATCTTTTTCTCAGTCTCTGCTTAAACATCAGTTAGCAAAAAGCCTTTCCTAACCTCCTTCACATAAGAATCCGTCAGCCTTTATCTGGAAGTTTAATATTAACATTCTAGATACTCTGCTAAATGCATTTTATAACCTTCAAAGCAATTATAAGGAGCAGGTTTTATTATTTCTCTTTCATACTGAAGACTTGAGAATGTAAATAATATATTGGACTTTACAAAACATAATAGAAATGTCACTGAGTCAAACTCAGTTTCTAAATTCTTCAGCTCTTGTTCTTTGTCAGTTATCTAAATCCTCTTATTTCTCAGGACTCTCTTACAAATAGGTATATAAGAATCAAGAGGTTAAGATGTTTGTCTAAGATTACATAGCAGGTAAACCGTAGAAAATGATTTAAACCTTTGTTGATTAAGTCTGGTGAACACTTCCATGGTTGCTGCTGGAAAGGTGTTGTACCGTTGCCAATCAGCTGCCAAGGACAGAAATGTGTTCACTCTGCATGCAGTCTAAGGATTACTTTTGCTCACTTGCTCAAATCTCATGTGATTAAATATTGTAAATATTATTCCAACCTTATGATTTGGCTGATAAGAAAATAAATACACATATTACCGAGAACATTACTAGTACTGAATTTATTCCCAAAATTACCAAGTTATCGTTTTATTGATTTTTATCGCAATTTATCGTTTTATTGATTTTTCTTTCATTTGTTAATATTCAATTTCTAAATTTCACTGTGTTCAGTGTCCATATTGAAATATTGTATTAAAATTCCTCTAAAACATTGTCAGTCTATTTTATAAATGCATCTTAAACATAATATGATATATATAATGATATATATCATTATATAGAGAATATACATATATTTCTTTAAAAATTGTACAGTACCATTGCACTGAGCTATTAGAGGAACTCCTTTTTATTAACTATTTATTTAGTGAAGAACTGCATAATACATTTGCTTTAGATACAAACCAGTTTTCATATTTTAACTGAATTCAATGATAATAATTGGTAAAATAATGCTAATTATATACTGGAATCAAATATAATTCTAATGTAAAGGGTATACATTTATAAATACATGTAGAGCTATCCTGAACTGTACCAGGTTTATCTTTAACAAAAAAAATAGAAGAAATCAACTATTAGCAATAATCTGATGGTTTTTATTAAATAGTTATTAATATATAGCTTGTTTATAAAATTAATGTTTCTTACTTTGAGAATGTTTCATTTTTGTCTCAGCATTTACCCAATAGGAAGAGAGAAAAGTCAAGTTATCTCGTGACAACATTCTTCAGTATGTTATTGACACTATCCCATAGCCAGATTTGCTTTAAAGACGATGAAAAATGTCACTGGCACCTAAAATGTGTAATCCCACATCAACATAAACAAAAAGTAATATCTTACATTATTTAGTCATACAAATAATTCCTTTATTTCCCTCTATTCAAAATAAACTCGTCAATTAAGCACAAAATATCATCATCTGAGTTTTTTTACATTTTGAAAGGAAATTATCACAATTTTTTAGAATTACTAAGATCAGACTTTTATAAAATTAGCCTCAAACTTCTGCACTTTCTTTGTTAATCAAGATTTAAGCCACTAATGTGGCCATAGCTATTTATATAAATTACATGAAAAATGACAATCTACTATAAGAGGAAAACAGAGCAGACCACTTTCATGTATAGTCAACAACTTCATAAATCACCTACTCTAAGTCACCTAGAGGCATGAGAAAAGTTTCTTCAGTCCATTATTAGCAATACAAGTTCATTGTAATAATTTATTTTAAATTTTGCAATCTAGATGTGGGATATATGAAATCAAAACTTGATGTCTTAATATAAACCTTCTTGGGAGAAAATACTCATATATGCCTAGCATACAGTGAGAGAACAAAAACTATTTTTTTAATGAATGCATTAATGAATGAGAAAGGGGAACTTCATTTCACATTAAAGTTAAACATTGTAATATGTAAGAGACACAGAAATACAAGAATGCAAAATAATGGTACTAAAAGATCCTTCATCTTACCCTACTATTCCCTGTGGTGCCTCAGATTTAAGTGTTTTCTTAAAAATAAAGTATTCCAGTGCACTCTGCTAAAATAATAAGTAGAGGAAAGACAAACTATCAGTTTGCAGATCCTCGTAAAAGCTATTATTGAGCTTTGAGTTTAAAGTTTGTTGAACCTAATGTAATGTTCTCTCTGCAATTCTGACTGCTACAAAGGAGGGTGCTCTGGATGGATAAAGAGACTGGGGTGTTAATGAAAATTTAACTGATATTTTTAAAAGATGTGACTTGAAAACAAGTCAAGCTTCAGAGAAAATGTAAGAATCCAAAGCCTGAAATAAATATTTTTTATACAGCTGAAAAGTGTCACTTAAGTGTCTTCCCAAGTAAGGTATTTAAGCCATTTCCTTATTCTTTATTTTACTTCATAAAATTTTAATATGTTCAAGTTTCAATTAACTTGCATTTGTTTCCTCTTTCAATAAGTTTTATAATATTTTATGTCTATTGACTTCAGTTTGAATAACTCGCATTTCTCCATGTGAAAATGAGAAGTGGCCATAATGTTCACATCAATGTTAAAGCAATGGTAATATAATGGATAACCACTTTGCTGTTTCTAATGATAAAGTTGTCTTTATAAATCGCTTTATTATGCATGTTTATGTGATTCTTGATGCCCTAGATTTAATTCTTCTCAAATAAAATTTGATTAAATGCAGTTGGATCAGACAAAGGGGTCTGATCCAAATGCAAAAGCATTTATTCAAACAACCTTCCTGAAGTTTCTGTATTAGGATATTTCTGTCTTGCTTATGAATCACATTAAAATTTCAATCAAAGTCAACTAAAATGGCTAAGCTGATATTAAGGCCATTATATTTAATACACATTTTTACATATTATTGAATACCATTAAACCTCTTGTTTCTTTTTTTTTATTTGAAATAGAGGGAATTTTTATTTTCTATGTAATTTTTATTTTCATTTTGTTTTGCAAAGAGTATTTTATATAAGTATTTGTTCAATACAGGAATATTTGTGTCCAAATGACATTTTGGCTGATTTAAAAATTGGAGGTTCACACTTTAAGAATTTAAGAATTTTGTATATTATTTTTTTCTCTTGTCTTCTACAGTTGAACTCTGTGAAGAGTCAGAGACCAATCAGAAATGTTTTTCTTTTTTTTTAATATTAAATAATTTATTTATATATAAATTTCACATCTTTGTGTTTTTCTTTATAGTCAGTTTGAAATTGTTCAGAAACACTAATTGCTATTTTTTTTTTTGTATTTTTTTCTACACTAACTCTCTTTTCTTCCACTTGGCTCCTTAGAGCATTATTGACTTTGAGGTCACTGATTTCATCCACCACTTGGTCTGTTCTATGCTAACAGCATCTTAAGACTTCTCAGTTTCATCTATTGAACCCTTTGCTTTGTGCATTTCTGTTATTTTATTATTCAAAACCACATGTTTACCCTCTTCTCACTGATCTTATTTCTGAGCTCATCAACTTTTTTTCTAACTTTGTTGTATCTCTTTTGACTAGCTTTTCTTAGTTTCTTATATTATGTTGACTTGCCTTTCTGAGTTTAGTTTTATTTCCTTGAGTTTCATTAGTACGGCAGTTCTGAACTCTGACAGGGAGATGTAATCTCTCAAAGACTTGTACTACCATGTGTTATGTTCTTCATCTTCCCATTTTACCAATTGAAGTATCCCAATTTAATTACTGTTATAGCAGTATCTGGGGCAGGGGTGAGGAGTGGATATTAACTATTTACTTTTACCTGCATGCGGTTTTGTTATTTTTTATTTACATGTGGTTTTGCTAATTTGTTGACTTCTGTAGGTACTCATGTTTTGTAGCTGCTAAGTAAGCAGGGTAGTATAAGGGCTTGGAAGAACCCAGATATTGATATGGATGAGTTGGGAGGGCCTGGCTTGTTTGTGGCACGCTCTATACCCCTCCTCCCTTGGGTTCAGGATTAGACACTTAGCATCCCTGTGCTTATTGCACCACACAAGATAAGCACCGATTCCAGAGTCTGAAGGGGGCGTGCTGGTTAGAAGACCTGCTCTAGTATTGTCTTTCCTATGTGGAAGACCCCAGCTCCTCCACAATGTTTTCCTCTCTTTTAAGGGTGTGTACCTCCATACAAGCTTCACTGTCTCTTCCTCAGGGCACCTGGAAGATGACCTCGGCACCAATGCCCTCCAATGCATATCTTAACAGGCTTCTTTCTCCACCCACATCTCATTCGAGGAAACATGAATTGTCTCACTGTCAAACCTGTTGAAGTCTGCACTGCTGTCCACTGACCAAAGGGTACTCCATACTACATCTCTAGGCAGAACTAGCTCTCCAAAAAGTGTCCTCCGGCTGACCACTGCAAGAGCTACCATCAGTGAGAACCAGGGCCCACTGCAGCCCGTATTGGGCCCCACTGCTTCTGAGCCCCATGCAGGGCCTTCTTTCCAGCTCACTAGGGACTATTTGGTTTGATTACTTCTAGGTCTTATCTTGGGGCTCACCAAAGGTCTAACTCGGCAGTCCACAGTGATTATGTTGCCAGGATCCATCCTGGGGCTAGCTGCAGCTTACAGGGGCCTACTACCTGTGGGGATGGTTCCAGGTCTTATTACTTGGCCTACCTGAGTTTGTGGGGGACTACTGGGTTTAAGTTGCTTCCAAGCTCTGCCCTAAGGCTCACTGAGGTCAGATAGGGCCTACTGTATCAGGGTTGCTTGCCAATTTCAGTTCCATTCTGTCTTTTTGTGGGTCCCAGTGAGTTGTCATGGTTCATCTCATCTGCCAGGGTAGGTTACTTGAATGTCCCACCTCTCTCTGGGACCTCTGAACATTGCCCCTGGTATGGTGCAACCAACTGCTTTTCCCTGCTTTGTTCTGTTGCAATCTAGATATGAGTTGATAGAGGATGTGAGAACAGCTTCTTCACATTGCTGCCATCTGCATTTATGCTCCGACAATAATCCTGCAGTAGACAATTCTTCAAAATTTGCTTTCCTGGAATTGCTTACCTGAGAGAGGAATTTCTTATAAAGCATCATTTACTTGTAATTGGTCTCCTGCTCTCATTGTTCTGAATCATCAGTTGGCATGACTTTGTTAGTGGTTACTGATTACCTAGGTAACTAATAGTCTTACCAAGATTCCTTCTCTTTTGTTCAATCTCCTGTTTCCTCTACTTCCTTGCTATGTTTCCGTATGCTGTTACACAACTGACTGGTTGAATTTACTCACTGAACCATGTGTGTTGGTGTCTGCTTTCTTGGTCATTTGCCTGGCACCTGATCATTACCTGTTCTGGATCATTATCTTTAGACCTCACACCTTAACCTATCTCTAGTGTGATGTCACTTTAAACTTCAATATTATCATTTGTAGTATTTCTTTAAAATGGAAATATTCTGCACTTTAGAATCAAAAGTGATTGAATGATAACAATTTAATTGGATCATTCTAATGTGAAGAGAAGGAATAAATTGTTGAATATGTTTGGGAACTGAAAATAGCAGTTCAAAACTCTGGCCCCATCACATGAACCAAAGGAATAATTCTGAGGCTCTCACAGTTGTCATCAAATAACACTGAATGCTTACTTTCTTAAGGATCTAGAGGCTTTAAATCATCCAGTTTTATGTGTAATTAAGCATTAAATTTTTTTCTGACAATGTTTTAATAAATTTTGCATTTATCAAACAATTGCTATGTCTTTATTACTCAATGACTGACAAATTTCTGAGAAAAATATGTGCATATTGAATTATGAGATAGTTGATAATAATTACACTTTAGCAAAAGAAAATTTATATGTTATATGGGAAAGTCATGTAAATGTATAGGGTCACTCTGTTAGAAGAAATCATGACACTTGCATATTTATATAACTATTTATAAATGTACATTTTGCAGTAACTTGACACTTGTTAGCTGTGCAAGACTATACCAGATATATTACAATGGAAAATGGCAGCACATGCCCAGAAATATAAACAAGATGAGGCCTATTATCCTAATATATTTTATTTCTGTTGATAAAAAAACAGACCTTAATATTCTTTCATCAATACATGCGAAGTTCCTGACTTATAAAATCTCTTATAAATAATCACTAATCTATCTTTGTATAAAAGTTGCTACCATTAAATTAGAAATATTCTTTTTGTGGCTCTGTATTCTTGCAGTTGACTATCACCACCTAAGATCCTACTTTTAACCCTTACTAAGGACTGATGCCATTTGCAGATCAGAAAGTAACAACTAGGAATGGCCATTATAACTCTTCTTAGAGGTACCCAAGTACCATTACCAAGTCCTTCCACTGAATAACTGGATGGAAACATCATCAAAGCAGCAAATTTCCCAAATGTCTTTTGTTCTTCCAACAGACTCCAAAATAGATTCAGTTGCAAGCTACTTCCAAATTTTGTCTCTAATTTGTAATTCTATTTCTACATTCTCATGTTTGGCCTGGGTTCTTATCTCTTTTAATTATTACTTTTAATTTACCTTTATGGACCCTGGCTTCAATTCTATTCACTACATTGTCTGGTTTATAATAGCATCTTTACACACACACACGCACACACACACACACACACACACACATTAATTGGCCCCCAAGAGAAAAACTATTAACCATCAACTCAAGAAAGCAGACATTTGAGGGGAGATTTTATGTGGGTCTCTTCCATATGACCAAGTTCTGATTTCTTTAATCATTTCATTTCTGGAAACTCCATAACTTCACAATTCCCTCTCTAATCCCCTTCCTTCCTTTCTTCAAGTTATTTCAGAGTCATTTTTCATTCTTGAATGATACATTCTAGATGTTTCACCTGGGAAGGCTAAGAAACATGAAGCCTAGAAAGTATTCCTAGAATATAAAATCAACTACAAAGAATGCAAATAACTTATTTAATAAGCACACATAAGAAGAACATGGTGCAGTGAATATTTTGATGATCTTCCCAGCTTTCCCCTTGAAGACTAAAGAATTTATTCTTCTAATTGCTGGAAACACTGGAAGCTAGAAACAGCTGGGCAGGAGAAAGGTTTTTTGTCAAGGTCACAGCTTCTCTCAGGGGGCAGCCAATATCCATTAAATGGTCAATCAAAGATAAAATAAGATGAAGGCCTTTGCTTTAAGGAAAACTCTCAAGCACTATCCCAGTTCTGGATCTCCCATGGGATCAGTTGAAATCTTTTTTGAGTTCATTAAAATTTATCTTTCCTCAACCCTTTCTTTGCTCTCATATTGGTGTTGACATCAGAAGACTTCCTGCATGCAAAATTCCACCTAACAATCTTTTTGTCCAAGGAATTTGGCCTAAAATTTGGCCCAAAATCCAAGGATTTTGGGTCAGATATATCTGAATTTGAGTCCAAGTATATTTACTTACTGTGTGACCTTGAGTTCTTCAGTTTCCTCACAGTAAAAGTTAGCAAAAATTAGTAGTATGTGAGAAAGGATATTGGAAATTGATATCATTGGAGTTTTATGACATGAAATCCTGAAAATTAATCATGTAAGTGAAAGATTGACTAAGATAATATATTTAAAACAATTACTTTACAACATAAAGATTTTTTTTTTCTTTTTGAAATATTGAGAGGCTGGAAAAAAGATAATCAAAAATGAATACTTAGTAAAAATTAAACAATCATCTTTGGAGAACAATATATGATAGCCACCTGAGAATCAAGGAAATATTAAGTTACTCTAATCTGACTCAAAAATCCAGCTAAGCAAACAATTTGACACTGTTGAGTTATTTTATTTTCAAGTCAAAATCTCAAACTCTTTGTATTAGCTGAATAATTCCTCTGTGTCCTAAAGGCATTAAATCTAAATTTATTACTATGAACAACTATATGGAAATAAATACAACAACTTGGATGAGATGGATAGATTCTTAGAAAGATACAGCTCCCCAAAATTAAACAAAGAAGATATAGAGAACCTAAATAAACCAATCACAAGCAGCGAAATTGAAGCAGTCATCAAAACCCTACCTAAAAACAAGAGCCCAGGACCTGATGGCTTCACAAATGA